>MU223398.1:4958121-4993838 GCA_018584345.1 Thuja plicata
GCTACATGCCTCATAAATGGGAAATGCGGTGCCCTATCTCTAATGCGCTAGGTGTACCTCTGAGCGGCGCCTCGAGAAGACCATCCTGTCAGAAGACCAACTGTCGAGTCGACGCCCCCTTGATGTAGCCAACCACCTTCTGATAGCCTTTATTAACCACTTCTGAAAGTGACCGGTCGGCCTCGGGGACCGGGACACGAATCACTTGAAAGAATACAAAATTTTGGGATCCGGGACTCTGGGATCCAGGAACTTATGTCCCCAAAAGAATAAAGAATACCCAATGTTTGAGTTTTCCCCGGCCTCCGGAGAAAGCTCAAGGTTTCTTATTATCATTGAAAGCCTGGAGGAGGCAGGAAATGCCATCTCATCTATATCTTTCAGGCTGGCCCTTCGGTACTTGGCCACTTCAATTTTTTCCCTCAGGTCTGGAACATTCTCTTTAAACTCATCGGCCATTCTTACCGCGTCATGACCACTAAGTATCATGCGAGTTAACTTTGCCATTTGGGTCCCATCTATCTCCCCCAAAGATTGATACCGGGACTTCATTATTTCATCAAAACTCCCCAAAACTGAATCTTCGGGGGTACATGTATCTGTGCTGAGGGGGTCGGCCCCGAAAGTCTTTATTACAAAAGACTTATATAAATTGAAAGAATATTTCACGGCGTTAACCTTATCTTGCAGAGACCCTACCAGTTGCTTGATTACCTCCAATGTGAGGTCAAGTATGGAGTGCTGGGTTCTCAAAAAATCAAATGATTCATCCCCCAGAATTCTGGATTCAGAAATCATATCCTCTCCTAGGGTAAGGAGTTCCTCAAGCTCTACCTTCCATGCTTGATAATTCTCGGTATCACCCTCCCATAGGTCAATAAGAGTCTCCTCCTGGTGTATAACATGTCGGGCCGTATATAAGTCTAGGAGGGTGGATACCAGGAAACGCCGGGTGTTTCCTATTTGCAGGGTGATCCACTCGTCCATTGCCTGGGCTTTCTTCTTCATTACTCGTAGGGAGTCTATGTCACTCTGCGACAGATCTTCAAGGGTGGAGGCCTCCGGAGGAGCAACATAGATAGGTCGAGCCAGCTTAGTGAGCAACCCCATAAGGTTTGCATTCTTTGCCTTTTTTGCTTTGAGCCTCTGGGTTTCCTTCTCATAATGACCTTCTACTGCCCTAGCTACCTCCTTTAGCAAGTCCACCTTTCCCTGCTTTCCTCTTTTACCCAGCGATACCTCTGCAACGTTATAATCTCCGGGGTCCGCGGTTGCTTCATCGGCGCCTGGGGGAGGTGTTGCCACAATGGCAACTGTTTCTCTGCCCGGCCTAGTTTGAAGAGTATGAACTGTCCGGGCTTTCTTGGCCTTTGGCTGGGCTTGGACTTGGGCCATCATTTCAGCCAGGGAGAGAGGAGTCACGGGAGCGGACTGAGCTTTTCTTTTCCTGCTCTCTATTAGCCACTAAGGCGGGAGGGGTGGCCTTCCTGCCAGAAATTTGTTCCTTTGATTCTTCCCCAGTGTCCTGTGGCTATTGTTCCTTAGTGACGTGGACCTCATCCGTCCCTCTCCCTACATCTACTTCTTTTATAGCAACATTTTCTTCATCAACCTCCATCTCCTCAGCCTTGTCCTCTGTATCTATTACTTGGTCTGGACTTTGAGAGGCTTCCTTAGGGATTTCTTCTCTAAGCTGCTCTTCCAGTTGCTCTTCTTTTATTGCCGTGGCTTCTTCCTCTGTTGGCACCTCTTTTGGTAGTAGGGGAGGTGTTGGGCCGAGATTTAGAGTTTGGGCTGCGGTAATCACCTGCCCAAAGGTTGCTCCTGAGAGTGGCTCTTGGAACGTGGCGGCTGGGGTTACGGTTATTCCCGAAGGTCTGGTTCCCCCGACAAATGCAATTTGTTCACCTTGCCTTTGTTGGTCCACCCCCGGACCCTGCATCGCTTGAGCCCTGGAGGTAATCTTCGGCTCTGGCTCCTTTTCTTCTTCCTGCTTTTTTTGTCCCTGTGCAAGCTCTTGTTCAACAGCTTCTTGCTCTGTAGCCTCTTGTTCTGCCCCCGGGACCTCTGTCTCCGTTTGTCTATTGTCCCCCTGCAAGTTCCCGAACTCGTCGGTTGCAAATACATCATCAAATTTCTCTTGTAGAGGGGGACTGGCCGAGACTTCTACAGGCTCTGTTTCCTTCTCCGGCTCTGGGGAACTAGAAGAGATGATTTCTACTTGTTGGGTTTGGGATGTTCCTAGCCCTGACTCTGCCTTAGGCTTTTTTCTAAGCTTCTTCTTTCCTCAAGTAACCAGAGGTGGCCCCGCGTCTCTTATTTCTACCGCCTCCATGGGATCCACCCCTGTTGCCCTTACCATTAAGGCTGCCAGTGACGGGGAGGAAGAGGGATGAATTGGCCTGGCCATGAGCGGTGGAGTGGCCAGTCGCGTTATTAATTGCTCCCTCATCTATTGGGACGCTGCCACTGATTGTTTGATCTATTCCTTGATGGAGACTTCTTGCGCAGGAGGGGTTGTGTCTATTCTTTTTCCTTTATCTACTCCCTGCGAAGAAGTCCCGGCCCCTGGAGTCAACTTTGGTGCCGGCTGCGGAGTCAATTTTGGTGCCGGCTGGGCTGCTCGGCAGGTACTTCCGGGGCACACCTTCTTGAAATAGGCGTGACTTCACTCGACCACCTCTTGAGTGAAGTCCTCAATTGTGGGCCCTTCTTCGGCATCCCAGTTTACTGGTGGAAGAGTCCTTGTGTCGATCCCCTTTGCCTTGTACTGGGGATCGGTAGTGGGGGCAGCATTTGAGAAGTCTGTCGGGAACCTCCAGAGCTTCAACTTCTACATCATGCTGGCCATCATTCTGACATAGTGCCTGCTCCGCACCTCCACATCATCTTGGAAATATGCCCAGAAGTCCTCCATATGGATATGATGGGGCTCTGAAGCCCGGGGTAGTGCCGTTGCTATCCTTCCGTGCGGATCAAAATTTTTTCGCGATAAGTAAAATTCTCCCAAGTTGTAACTTTTCAGTTCATTGTCCACCTCCTTTGCGGCGGCCAAGCTGCATGTGTAATTCCCACAGGTGATTGGGAATGGAATGTTGGGTATCTTTTTGAGAGAAAAGAGGGCATGCACCTCCATCATTTGCCTGTAATACTTCAAGAGCACGATCTTGTCCCCACAGTGTTTTGGCAACAAGTAGGGTTTCCTGGAGAAGCCGGTGACCCTAATGTATGTGTGCTATTGGAACTGAATATAATAATGTCCATAACTATGGACTAAATTCATCGCCTCTGAGGACAGGCGGTATCCGGCGTCCCGGGTGGTTGTAAGCAGATGATAATAAATGAATGCGTCATTTACCCAAAAAAAATTGGGGAAGCTGGCCTCCCATCGAACTTGTGGGAAATGGTCCCATGGTGCCTTTTGTCCCAGGCCAATCCCAAGCATGCCGTCTGTAAGTAGGCCGTGGACGTGGGGCCTCTAGTGCGCTAGGGCCCAGAAAACATAGGAAGACATGTACAATTTTTTCTTCCTATTTAGTTGCAGGAATTGGGAGTTGACATGGTTGGAGATTATTGTTGCCCAGTTGAAGTATCCTCCCTTGGTGGAGATGCCGAGGAGGAAGTAGTACATCCATCTAGCAAAATCTTGGGCAAAGGGCTGCCCAAAGACCTGGGCCAATGCTATCATTCCCATGTGAATGCTCTCTTTGAAATCAGAGCGAGGAATCTCTATCTTCATTCTTTTAGGGTCCCTCTTTGGGGCCTTGAGCTAATGGGTATTCATGTATACCTGGGCAGCATCCTCCAGCTACATGAATTGGGCCAAGGCATCAGTCCTTGTAAGCACTGAGGCCTTATCAAATTGTGGGATTCCCAGGCTCGCCTAGAATGTGACTGGGTCAAGGGATACCAAAGGAGTAGGGTATCAAGTTGGTTCTGCGGTCGCGAGCATAACGGCCTGAACAGAAGAGTTGTAGTTGGTGGCCAGCGTCAAGATAAGCTTTGGAGATTGCACGAAGCACGGGAAACAAGATGCCTTGAGGATTCTCGAGTCCCCAACATTGATTGCAGCTGATCTCCAGCCTGTCGCTGGATATACATTATTTTTACCAAGGCCTGCATCTCTGGCCATGTTTCGACGCTGGTGTCAGTGATAAGTTTGACTTTGGACTCAATCTTTGAGCCCATGATGGCGTTGTCCTATATGAACTTCATGGTCAGGGGCATCTTCTCCAAGGCTTTCTCCATTTTAGACTTTACTGCCGCCCTGGTGGCTACCGTGGAAGGTAGCTCTGGACTTCCGGGTGGAGATGATGCAGATGTTTCAGACATGCCTGGGAAACGTATTCCAAAAACCTACAAGGCAAAGCGACCGTCAGAACATATTAATCAAAATAAATATTTCAGGGTTCGGAGATCTTACCACCGTGATGCTTGCTTTTCCTGAAAAGTTAGTTTCATTCAAAAATAACCGAAAAACAAACGCAACACAAACTTAAGATTTTACTAAACATCCGGGTCCGGGGATTTTATCACACTTGGTAAGGACACAGGATGGATGAGGGCAGGAGACCCAGAGCTTGAAGAAGTAACCGTTGGCGAGGACGTGTAAAAAAAGGCAAGTCATTAAGTCCACGTGGGCGCCATGTGCGTAGGTATTAAATGGAAGTTATGGCGATGACGGCGGAGCCAACTGTCCGAACGCGTGAAAAGTGAAGGCCAGTTGGCTAGATTTGATTGTGTGCATGGGACATAAATGAGGGTCTGACTAGTTTTATGGAGGAGAGAGAAAATTTCCTGTTTGAAACCGGCCAAGAGCTGAGTTTCAAATAGGTAGTTTTATGCCCTGAAACGAGTTCATGGGAAGAAAACCAGTAACACAGGCGACTCGACCACCTTGTCAAGCCACCTGGAAGGATATACATGAAGGCCAAAGGAAATATACATAGAAATAGAGGGATATACAAAGACTATACAGAGATATACACAAATATACAATGCGAAACAACGTCCGCGGGAAACCAGGCAAGGCAGAGTATGTACAGCTGTTTACATAATCTACAAACTGACTACTTTTGGGCAGAGGGCAAACAACCCTCTGGTAGAGCCGACCCACCAATGGGTGGCAAAACCAGAAAATAAAAGACAGACAAAACAAAAAGATGATGAACGAAAACAAGATAAAGGAAACACCAACAAACGAGGAGAAAACAGAAAGGCAGGAACATAAAAACCAACCTGAGAATGCTGAAAGGTGGAGGAAAGGAGTTACCATAGGAGCTCTACAATAGCTTTAGTTGTCAAATGGTCACAATCGCCACCATAAAGCACTCGCAATCACCTGAAAATGACTGGAAGTGTTAAGCACTGATTATCACTAACGCTCTGCAAATTGCTCTATTAATCGCTCTGTGAATCGCTCTGAGTGCTTGAAAGTTTTAATCACGGTAAATGTGAAAATGACAGATAAGTTCTATTTATACCCGTGGTAAAAAGGTTAATCCACCTCCTTCCGACAATCTCCGGACAAGCAAACCTCCGGACCCCGGGCCCAGGGATTCCCTGTGATGATATCCTCAAGATCATCGTGGCGAAGAATCCCAGAGTCTGGAGTCTGGTTCCCAACGAAGGACAACCTCCGGGACCAGAGTCCTGGAGACGAAAACCAAACAAAAAAATGCAACAGCGGGGAAGAAAACCCCGGAGAAAGAAAACAAAAGGGAAAAAGGACAAGGCAAAGTCGTAAGCAAAAAATAAACAAAAGAAAAAAGGGGGGGGGGACCCAACATTTTACACACAAAATGTAGGGATGGGGATGCAGGGCATAAAAAATGGGGACTATCTGGGAAAAATGCCTTATTGCATTTGAGAATTATAGAATCTCTGGTTAGCAAAAACTAGAACAAGCCACTTCCCAAAGTGTCCGACAGGTAGAGAGAAACATATCTGAGAGAATCCAACCACACGGGATCCAGTCCGTAGTCCTCCATCAACAGTGTCATGTGAGCTTTGGAAGGAAATCAAGCTGATGACCTTTGGGAGGAGTAGAGAAGAGGCACTATTTACATCGAACTAGTCATTAATTTGCTTGTTTCCCCCGGAGGCTAGAGTTTTGTCCCGCTTTTCCTCTCATTATTTTATTTGTTCCTAGGTGGGGAAGGCGTTACTTCTTTCACCATTAAAATTTGAGCTTAGCTAATTTTAATGGCGATACTTCTTTCACCTGTCCACGTTTACTTAGATGTTTGAAGGGGGGTAAAACTATGGACCCAAAAAGAATTCCTTAAAGTTTCAGACCTGGGTCAACTAATCAGTACAACCGATCTACCCTTGGCATGTCTGATTACTTGTTCCTTATATTACTTGTGTTCACTGATTGTTAGACTCCCAGAGACGACACCTGATAGAGATTGCTCAAAATATGCCATGACCTATGAAACAACCCTGGAGACCAAGCCGAATCCACTGCTAAAGACAGATTCCAAAGTTCACCATGCCGTAGACATCATACGGGAGACTAGAGTTTATGCGAAGCATTCCAATTCCTACAAGGTAGAACAAAATGCCGGGACCGGAAGAAAATTGAAAATGAAAACAAACACAATAAAAGAGGACTGCCCCAAAGGACAACAGACAAGGCTATTTACAAGACGGGGTACCTCGCAATGAGGCACCCGGAAGAAAAATTTACAAGCATAAGGCTTTACATATAATACAACTTTGGACAAACTTATCCTATTCGAAGTAGTGTTTGAGAAACTGTCTATTAACGGGCAATGCAAAAGGTTCACCAGTCAGGGTGTTAAGGCGGTAAGTATTTTCCCTGTAGATTTATGAGATTAGGTATGGTCCGAGCCAGAGCTGTTGGAACTTGGTATGCTTTCCTTTCTTCTCCCGGGCCTTGTCCCACAACAAGACCAGATCCGAAATCTGAAAAGCCTTGTATTGGGCTCTTCTGTCAAACTATCATTTTACCACTGCTTGATGACACGCAAAATGTTCAAGGGCTGTGTCTCGCTGTTCTTCCATCCACACTAGATTTAAGAGCCGAACCTCCATGATGTTGTCCCTGTTGCTAAATTCCTGCATAAACTGTAAAACTGGGATCTGTAAGTTAACTGGCAATATAGGGTTCTGACCATAAACCACATGGAACAGGGATGTTCCTAGGGCGACCTTAACATGAATGCGATCTGCCCAGAGGGTGAATTTTAACTTTTGATGCCATTCTCAGGGATTCTGTTCGAGCAGGTGTTTGATCACTTCAAGTAGATTTTTGTTTGTTGATTCAGCACCACCGTTCCCCTAGGGATAATAGTTGCTAGAAAACTTCAAAGTGATCCTGCGATTGTAGGTCCATTCGAGTAACTGCGCTGAAGAAAATGCTAGACCATTGTCACACACCAAAGCAAAGGGCATTCCAAACCTTGTGACAATGTTTTCTTCCAGGAATTTGATAACTACGTCTGCCATGTTATTTTTGCAAGGTATAGCCTCAGACCACCGAGTGCAGTAATCAGTAGCAGTGAGAATGTATCGGTGGTTGGCAGACGAGTTGGGGTTGATTTCCTTGATGAAGTCAAATGCCCACTGGGAAAAGGGCCTAGCCTCGTATACTGGTTGTAAAGGCATAGTTGGGTTACGCTCATGATGCACCGCGGTTTGGCAAGTATGGCATTTCCTGACATGAGTGTAAACGTCCTTGAATATACAGGGCCAATAGTATCCGGCCCAAAGGATTTGATGGGCAGTGGCATTGGCTGAGCCATGCCCGGTTCCAAACTGCCTATGAAATTCATTAATCACTCTTACAGCTTGGTCTCTGTCGATGCACCGGAGGTACACTCCCTCATAGTTTCTGCAGTAGAGCGTGGAGTTTTTGATCATGAAGTGAGCGCTTTTCATCCGCAGGGCACAGCGTTTGTGGGGAGGTAATCCCTCTGGGCATTTATTATTTAGTAGCAAATATACCAAATCGGTCTACCACGGGTCTTGGGTAATGGACTCCACTATGTAAGTTTGACATTCTATGCGGGGAGTCTCTTCTACCATCGCTCAACTTAGTCCCTGGCCCCGGACTATCTTCATGGGCTGCATTTCTAAGTCATACTCTTGGAGGATGGCCATCTATTTCCCTCGTCTCTCACCCAATTCACTCTGCATCAGCAAAGACTTGACGGCCTGGTCTGGAATGATAGCATGTACTTTGCTCTGAAGAATATAATGTCAAAATTTCTTCACAGCGCGAAATAGAGAAAAGGCCTACTTTTCTAGTGATGAATATTAGACTTCGATGTTCTTAAAGGGGGAGCTCATGAAAGCTATTGGTCATTCCTCCCCTTCAACCTTTTGAGTCAACACTGCCGTGATAGAGTGCGGTGAAGCAAAGGAGTAAATGTAAAACGGAAGGGAATAGTCTGGACTAGCCAGGACAGGTGCTTCTATTATTGTCTGTTTGATATGGGTGAATTCCCGCTTTGCTTTAGGACTCCACTCAATCTTGGTATCCTTCTTCATCATCTCATTGAGCAGTTTGACTATTTCTGCGAATCCCATGTTGAACCGCCGGACGAAGTTGATCTTTCCGAAGAAGGATCGCATCTCTTTCTTGCTGCTAGGCATTTGTAAGTTTAGCAGCGCTTCAACTCTGTTAGGGTCTATGGATATACCCTTCTCAGAGATGATATGCCCAAGCAACTTCCCCTTGGTGACCCCAAATATGCACTTCTTGGGGTTGAGGGATATTCCATATTGGCGACATCTCTCGCAGATCTGAGCGAGATGGGCGGAATGGTCGCGCCTGTTTCTGGAAAAGATGGTCAAATCATCCATGTAGATGATTATGCACTGATTCACAAGGCCCTTGAATGCAATGTCCATGGCCTTTTGAAATGTATCCCATGCATTGATCAGACCAAAGGGCATTCTCCTGTATGCAAACGTTCCCCACTTGGTGGTAAACGCCCTTTTCTCTCTGTCTTCATACTTAACCATGACCTAGTTATATCTCGAGTATCCATCCAAGAAGGACATCATCTGGGATCCATTCACTATCTACAACACCTCATCCAATGAAGGGAGAGGGTAATTATCCTTTTTGGAGGCCTTGTTCAAGTTTTGGAAATCCACGCAAAGACGGATCTCACCGTTCTTCTTCCTCATAGGGACCAGGTTGGAAACCCACGTAGTATGTCAGATTGGGAAGATTATCCAGGATGATAGAATTTTTTCTACCTCTTGACGAATCAGAGGCTCTATCAGGGGGTTGACCAGTCTTTTCTTTTTCCAAAAGGGCTTAGCATCAGGTTTCAGGGGAATAGTATGGGTCATGATGGATGTGTCATATGTTTTCAAGTCTTCATAACCCTAGGCAATTACGTCGATGTATTCTTGGAGGACCATGAGAATCTTCTCCTTTTCCTCAGGGGAGTAAGAGGTGCCAATGTGGATCATCTTTTCCTCACCGGGCTGGCCGATGTTAACCTTTTCAAAATTTCCTCCCTCAGAGGAGGATGACACCTTCTCCCGGGCCTGGGGGTCCAAGTCAAAAATTTGTTCCAGTGCAACCATCCCATTTGGGATGGTATTAGTAGGTAGGTCTATGATCCCATCGTCTTTGTTACCCTGCCCAGTATCGTCATGGTCTCGTTCTTCCACTATCTGATTTTCAAAGATGCCAACATTTTCCATGAAGGCCAGGATATGCTGATCGTCCTCAAAAACCTGAAAGTGGGTGACATTATCTGGAATGGACAGGGTAGGGACCATCTTGATTGAAAATCTCTAGAGTTTCGAGCCAGCCATTGGCTCAAGTGTGCTGGCAGAAACGGCGAGGGCATCCAGGACATAGTTCCGTCGCCGGGGAATGAGGTCAATGCCCAAGGCATCAAAATCTTCAATAAGGCTCCAAGCCCAGTTGCGGTATGCGGCCACCCTTTTGTCGTGACATGTGTATTGACTCCAGACTTGTTTAAAAATCAACTTTGAATCACCCAGAGCCTGGAGGAAGGTGACACCTCTCCTTAACACAAATAAGATTCCAAGGACCAAAGCCTCGTACTCTGTGACATTGTTTGTACAGTTAAACTGTAGTTTATAGGATGCGAGGAAGGACTTCCCTCGCGGGTTGATTAGTTCTACCCCAGCCCCGCAGCCTTGTTTGGATCGGGACCCATCAAACTTGAGGGTCCATAAGTCATTGTTTGTAATCTGGGGCTGGGGAAGGGGAGTAGTCTTTGGATTGCTGTTGGCCGATTTGGGAGGGGCTCCCTCCCGAACTACTGGCGTGAATGTAGAATTTACCTTCGGAGGTGTTTGGATTTGGGATTCCTGGGGAGATGGCACTGAAGGAGTGCATCCCGTAGGAACATTGGTCCCCGGGGAATCAGTTACATGTTTTTTATTTCGGAAGGTATCGAGGTGCTGATTAGCGCTTGAAAGACATGGTCCACACTCGAGCTCTGAATGTTTCTGATAGTGTAGTCGGCACCAAGTGCCAGATAGGAGTTTGGCAAGGGTTGTTGTGGCACCTTGAGAGTCAGTCTCAACTTTCATCTTTTCTTCTAGGTCTTGGGCTCTCTACAGCATGGCGGGATCCTCTTCGGGCATGAAATCGAATGTTAAGATTTTGAAGGGTCGGTACACCCCCAGGGAAGTCTCAGAGAAAAAGACCTCATTGACCCTCCCAACCTCGGTAAGGGCCTGTTTCATCCGGGGTTCACTTTCAACCTGGATCTTATTTGATTCTCCTTCCCATGGAAGCCATAAATGGGTGAAGTCAGTCGAAAAGTATCCATTCAAGGACTTAGACCAATTTTGACTTAATAACATCCCGTAAGTCTCTGGGATGTCCACCACTTGGATGTCAATTATGCTGGCTATCCTAGGGTCCTAGATAAGTTGTACCCGGATGTTCTTTAATTCCCCCACCATTTTTACAGCAGTCTTATCCAGCTGGATCACTGCACCATTAGATGGGGTGGGATGGAATCTGAGCTTCTGACAAATGGACAAGGGCATGATATTACCTGAAGCTCCAGAGTCTACTAAGAAGTTGTGTATATTTTTGCCTTGGATATTCAGGCCTAGTAGGAAGGGAGGATCCTCATTTTTCCCCCAGAAGATGGCCGCATTAGTATCTTCAAATGAGACAGTCTTGGGCGGGTGGCTGACAGCTTCCGTGTTCCCCAAGAGCTTCAGAAGAGACTTCTTCTACTCGGGGCAGTTTAGCAAAACCTCCATCAAGGTCATGGAGGTGGTGGTCTGTTCCAACACCTTTGTAATGTTGAATCTTCCTCCCAGGAACTGGTGATTTTTCTCGGTGAGGTCTTTTGCTTGGTTAGAGCTAGGACCTTTTGGAGGAGCGGGTCGGTCAATCGCGTCATTCCAGGGAGGGGGAGTGTCTTTGATAGGAGGTTTGGGCATGTAAGCTAGTCCTTTACCAACCTGACTCTGAGTGTTATATGGAGTCTGTGGGTTAGTAAAGGCGTTGGCCTCGAAGGGTGGGATAGATTCATCAAAGAATCCCTGCAGTTTGGATTCTTCCTCATCTTCGCCAAAAGTTCTGAAGATGATGGTGTCACAAGTGAAGGCATTATGGGTTGGCTCTTGGACAGGAGGCTCTGGAGGGGTGGTGTCATGCGACTACTGCCTGTCTAGCTGGGAGATCATGATGACCTTTTTCAAGGTGGCACAATTCACCTCATTGTGTGAACCCGTATCGTGCAATCTACACCAATTAGTCATGGGCTGGAAGTCTGCAACGGGTGTGAAATGTGATGGTCCAGCACCATTTTGGTTGGCATTTTGGTTCGAAGGTGGGCCTTTGGTGTTCACATTATTATTTCATTGCTGTTGATTGGGCCTAGACCCATTGTTGAAGTTTCTTCCTCCGGCATTGTTGTTTCATTGGCCAGAGAAAATGTTTCCCCTCTGGGAATTTAAATTTTGGGGTGCGTAGGACCCCGCCTTCAATTGGCCCATGTCCATAGTCAAGGTAGACAAGATTCACCGGAGGGATTCAACCTCGGCGGTCAACTGAGTATTGGTGTCATAATGTGATGATTGTTGTTGTTGGCTTCCCGGGAAGGCAACAGTATTAGCCAGAGTCGAGGGTGGAAATCCTCCAGTCGCGGATGACTGAAAGAAGGGCACTCCAGATAGTTGTGTCTAAGACTGTTGCGTCTGCTGCCGCTGATTCCAAGGGAAAGCTTCCAAACCTGGCACTGTCTGTGTCTGCATTGGGTAAACGTACAGGGCCTGCTGGTCTATCAGGGGTGGTGGAGGACTCACAGCCATTGAGGGGGCTCCCATTACCAGATTGGGGTTGTACTCCCTGGCATACGCGGTTCCGCCAGGGATCATGTTGAAGGGCATATTTTTCCCAATCCTTCCTGGGGATTTGTTGAGACCACGGGACAATTCTAAAGCTAGGTTGTAAACTTTTTCCAAGGTGTCCCGGTCACCTGCGACAGTTGTTCTCTAAAGGAGAGTGGCAACGAAAGGGTTCATCGCGTTAAGGTAAGTCTATATGGTTACTTCTGGGGATGGAATAAAAGGGCCTGTGCACCGCTTCAGGGCGTGTTGGAACCTATGGTTGAATGCTGCAAGAGGCTCATTGGGTTCCTTTCTGATGGAGATGAACTGGCTATGGGACTAGGCTGGGTCCACATGCACATGAAAGGCAGCCAGGAAGGCGTCCTCCATGTTCTGCCAACTATTTATGGAGTTGGCGGGGAGGTTAAGGTACCAGTTCAACTTGCCTTGCCCTAAAGACAAGGGGAACATCTGAGTCACAACATCTTCATGTTGGATCCAGTACCGATTCATGGCATCCTTGTATGCCTTTAAATGCTCTTCTGTGGTTCGTGAGCCTAAGTGCTCATATCATTGGCATATCTTCTCCGGGTGAGAGGGTAAGTCATTGATTACGCCTGAAAAAGTTCCCATTATGGACCCGGTGTTTCTGAAGTACGCAGCCATTGGGGTAACTATGTGTTGGGTAGTTTGGGCACTGGTTCCTGAGATTTCCTGAGAAGTTTGGGTATTCTGAGGTGTGATAGACCCCCAAACAATAGTGGCTGGTATGATTTTTGAGGTCCGTTTCTTTTGAGCAGCGGGCTCGAGTTTGACAAACCTTCCAGAATTTGGGGCAGACCTAAGGAATCTTTCAAATTTTACTGGGGAGAAAGACCCAATCCCATTGAAGGCTTGCCTCTTAAAACTATAACTTGGGGAACCCTCAGGAGGTGTAAAATCAAAATCTCTGGAAGGGGATGAGTTCATGCCTTCCTTCTAGCGCTAGTTTCTGTTGACGGGGTTTTGCTGACCGGGTCCGCCAACAGTCATAAGTTGTCACTGGGTACCGGGGGTACCGGCCAACTCCACCTACAAAGGTTGTCCGGGGAAATTATATTCCCCGAGCCTTCAAGCAGCTAGGTGTCAGGTCACGACGATGTGGGGCTCGGTTGGGAGAAGTGACTATTTTTGAGGGGGATAGCTAGTTTCTTCAACTCATTATCTCCGGAGATTTAATAAATTAAGGTTTCCCCTAGCATTCTACACTTAGAAAATAAAATGGAAAAATATCCTACAAGGTTAGAAATACTTCATCTAACTATAGTCATACTTAAACGTCCAGGACATCAATAATACTCTGACATACTACACTAAATACTGAAGAAATACACAACCATCAGTTAGAATTTCATCAGTAGCGAGGGAAAATAGGTCATTAATCTACTTTAACATATCAGAGTAGAAGAAATAAAGAACATAAAGCATGAAATACCATTAACTTAGAAGCAGGAATGCCAACAACATCATTGAAAAGAATTCTTCCTTCTTCATTAACATCTCTTCCAGCAAGCACTGGTGCGTGATACAATGGTGGCTCTAGGGGAGCATCTAACTATTGAAAATAGAACGACAGAGCATTGAGCTCTACAACCAAAAATGAGAAATTGCCTTTCTATTACTGTGGACAACAAAATCATAAATTTTGCCGACCCTTGGAAATGGGCCGGTTTGGCTATTTATACAATTCTCTTCTAACCCTAACCCTATTTTACATCATGTTTCAATAAAATATAATATTTGGGGGCCGGTACTACCTGCGCCACCCTACAAAAGACCTTGAGACAGAATAGGCCTGCCATGTCAGAAGAATGAGACAAGAATATACAGCAGAAGAATCAGCCTCGAGAAGAGAGCCAGGAAGGAGAAGGGAGAAAGTAGGTCCCCCGGGGATCGAGGCTACATGCCTCATAAATGGAAAATGCGGCGCCCTGTCTCCAATGCGCTAGGTGTACCTCTGAGCGGTGCCTTGAGAAGACCATCCTGTCAGAAGACCAACTGTCGAGTCGACGCCCCCTTGATGTAGCCAACCACCTTCTGACAGCCTTTATTAACCACTTCTAAAAGTGACTGGTCAGCCTCAGAGACCGGGACATGGATCACTTGAAAGAATACAAAATTTTGGGATCTGGGACTCTGGGATCTGGGAACTTATGTCCCCAAAAGAATAAAGAATACCCAATGTTTGAGTTTTCCCCGGCCTCAAGAGAAAGCTCAAGGTTGCTTATTATCATTGAAAGCCTGGAGGAGGCGGGAAATGCCATCTTCATCTATATCTTTCAGGATGGCCCTTCGATACTTGGCCACTTCAATTTGTTCCCCCAGGTCCAGAACATTCTCTTTAAACTCATCGGCCATTCTTGCCATGTCATGACCACTAAGTATCATGCGAGTTAACTTTTCCATCTGGGCCCCACTCTATCCCCCCCGGGGATTTATACCGGGACTTCATTATTTCATCAAAACTCCCCAAAACTGAATCTTTAGGGGTACATGTATCTGTGCTGAGGGGGTCGGCCCCGGAAGTCTTTATTAGAAAAGACTTATACAAATTGAAAGAATATTTCATGACGTTAACCTTATCTTGCAGAGACCCTACCAGTTGCTTGATTACCTCCAATGTGAGGTCAAGTATGGAGTGCTGGGTTCTCACAAAATCAAATGATTCATCCCCCAGAATTCTGGATTCAGAAATCATATCCTCTCCTAGGGTAAGGAGTTCCTCAAGCTCCACCTTTCATGCTTGATAATTCTCGGTATCACCCTCCCATAGGTCAATAAGAGTCTCTTCCTGGTGTATAACATGTCGGGTTGTATATAAGTCTGGGAGGGTGGATACTAGGAAACGCTGGGTGTTTCCTATCTGCAAGGTGACCCACTCGTCCACTTCCTGGGCTTTCTTCTTCATTACTCACAGGGAGTCTATGTCACTCTGCGACAGATCTTCAGGGGTGGAGGCCTCCGGAGGAGTGACATTGATAGGTCGAGCCAGCTCAGTGAGCAACCCCATAAGGTTTGATTTCTTTGCCTTTTCTACTTTGAGCCTCTAGGTTTCCTTCTCATAACGAGCTTCTACTGCCCTAGCTGCCTCCTTCAGCAAGTCCACCTCGCCCTGCTTTCCTCTTTTACCCAGCGATACCTCTGCAATGTTATAATCTCTGGGGTCCACAGTTGCTTCATCGGCACCTGGGGGAGGTGTTGCCACAATGGCAATTGTTTCTCCACCCAGCCCAGTTCGAAGAGTATGAACTTTCTGGGATTTCTTGGCCTTTGGCGGGGCCTGGACTTGGGCCATCATTTTGGCCAAGGAGAGAGGAGTCACGGGAGAGGACTGAGCTTTTCTTTTCCTGCTCTCTATTAGCCACTGAGGCGGGAGGGGTGGCCTTCCTACCAGAATTTGTTCCCTTGATTCTTCCCCAGTGTCCTGTGGCTGTTTTTCCTTAGTGACGTGGACCTCATCCATCCCTCTCCCTGTATCTACTTCTTCTGTAGCAATGTTTTCTTCATCAACCTCCATCTCCTCAGCCTTGTCCTCTGTATCTATTACTTGGTCTGGCTTTGGTAGGCTTCCTCAGGGATTTATTCTCTAAGCTGCTCTTCCAGTTGCTCTTCTTCTACTATTAGGGCTTCTTCCTCTATTGGCACCTCTTTTGGCAATAGGGGAGGTGTTGGGCCAAGATTTAGAGTTTGGGCCGCGGCAATCACCTGCCCAAAGGTTGCTCCGGGGAGTGGCCCTTGGAACATGGCGGCTGGGGTTAAGGTTATTCCCGAAGGTCCGGTTCCCCCGGCAGATGCCATTTGTTCACCTTGACTTTGTTGGTCCACCCCCAGACCCTACATCGCTTGAGCCGTGGAGGAAATCTCTGGCTCTAGCTCCTTTTCTTCTTCCTTCTTTTCTTGTCCCTATGCAGGCTCTTGTTCAGCAGCTTCTTGCTTTGCAGCCTCTTGTTCTGCCCCCGGGACCTCTGTCTCCATTTGTCTATTGTCCCCCTGCAAGTTCCCAAACTTGTCGGTTGCAAATACATCATCAAATTCCTCTTGCAGAGGGGGACTAGCCGGGACTTCTGCAGGCTCTGTTTCCTTCTCCGACTTCGGGGAACTGGAAAAGAGGATTTCTACTTGTTGGGTTTGGGATGTTCCCAGCCCCGGCTCTGCCTTAGGCTTTTTACTAAGCTTCTTCTTTCTCCGGGTAACCAGAGGTGGCCCCGCTTCTCTTATTTCTTCCGCCTCCATGGGATCCACCCTTGTTGCCCTTACCATTAAGGCTGCCAGTGACGGGGAGGAAGAGGGATGAATTGGCCCGGCCATGGGTGGTGGAGTGGCCAGCCGCGTTATTAATTTCTCCCTCATCTGTTGGGATGCTGCCAATGATTGTTTGATCTATTCTTTGATGGAGAATTCTTGCATAGGAGGGGTCGTGTCTATTCTTTTTCCTTTATCTACTCCCTGTGAAGAAGTCCCGGCCCCCGGAGTCAACTTTGGTGCCGCCTGTGGAGTCAATTTTGGTGCCGGCTGGGCTGCTCGGTGGGTACTTCTGGGGCACACCTTCTTGAAATAGTCGTGACTTCACTCGACCACCTCTCAAGTGAAGTCCTCAATTGTGGGCCCTTCCTGGGCCTCCCAGTTTACTGGTGGAAGAGTCCTCGTGTCGATCCCCTTTGCCTTGTACTGGGGATCAGTAGTGGGGGCGACATCTGAGAAGTCTGCCGGGAACCTCCGGAGCTTCAACTTTTGCATCATTCTGGCCATCATTCTGACGTAGTGCCTGCTCCACACCTCGACATTATCTTAGCAATCTACCTAGAAGTCCTTCATATGGATATGATGGGGCTCTGAAGCCCGGGGCAGTACCGTTGCTATCCTTCCGTGCGGATCAAAATTTTTTCGTGCTAAGTAAAATTCTCCCAAGTTGTAACTTTTACGTTCATTGTATGCCTCCTTTGCGATGGCCAAGATGCATGTGTAATTCCCATAGGTGATTGGGAATGGAATGTTGGGTATCTTTTTGAGGGCAAAGAGGGCTTGCACCTCCATCATTTGCCTGCAATACTCCAAGAGCACGATCTTGTCCCCACAGTGTTTGGGCAACAAGTAGGGTTTCCTGGAGAAGCCGGTGACCCTAATATAGGTTTGCTATTAGAACTGAATGTAATAATGTCCATAACTATAGACTAAATTTATCGCCTCTGATGACAGGCGGTATTCGGCATCCCGGGTGGGTGTAAGCAGATGATAATAAATAAACACGTCATTTACCTGGAAAAAAATGGGGAAGCTGGCCTCCCACTAAACTTGTGGAAAATGGTCCCATGGTGTCTTTTGTCCCGGGCCAATCCCAAGCATGCCATCTATAAGTAGGCCATGGGCGTGGGGCCTTTGCTGCGCTAGGGCCCAGAAAATATAGGAAGACATGTAAAATTTCTTCTTCCTATTTATTTGCAAGAACTGGGAGTTGACATGGTTGGAGATTAATATCGCCCAGTCAAAATATCTTCCCTTGGTGGAGATGCTGAGGAGGAAGTAGTACATCCATCTAGCAAACTCTTGGGCGGAGGGCTGCCCAAAGACGCGGGCCAATGCTATCATTCCCATCTGAATGCTCTCTTTGAACTCGGAGCGGGGAATCTCTATCTTCATTCTTTTAGGGTCTCTCTTTGGGGCCTTGAGCCAATGGGTATTCATGTATACCCAAGCAACATCCTCTAGCTACTTGAATTGGGCCAAGGCATCAGTCCTTGTAACCACTGAGGCCTTATCGAATTGTGGGATTCCCAGGCTCGCCTGGAATGTGACTGGGTCAAGGGATACCAGAGGAGTAGGGTATCTAGTTGGTTCTGCGGCCGCGAGCATAACGGCCTGAAAAAAAGAGTTGTAGTTGGTGGCTAGCATCAAGATAATCTCCAGAGATTGCACGAAACATGGGAAACAAGCCACCTTGAGGATTCTGGAGTCCCCGACATTGATTGCCAGCTGATCTCCAACCTGTCGCTGGATATACATTATTTTTACCAAGGCCTGCATCTCTGGCCATGTTCCGACGTTGGTGTCGGTGATAAGTTTGACTTTGGACTCAATCTTTGAGCCCATGATGGCGTTTTCCTACACAAACTTCATGGTCAGGGGCATCTTCTCCAAGGCTTTCTCCATTTTAGACTTTACTGCCGCCCTGGTGGCTGCCGCGGAAGGTAGCTCTGGACTTCTGGATGGAGATGATGCAGATGCTTCAGACATGCTTGGGAAATGAACTCTGGAAACCTGCAAGGCAAATTGACCGTCAGAACATATTAATCAAAACAAATATTCTAGGGTCTGGAGATCTTACCACCGTGATGCTTGCTTTTCCTGAAAAGTTAGTTTCATTCAAAAATAACCGAAAAGCAAATGCATCACAAACTTAAGATTTTACTAAACATCTGGGTCCAGAGATTTTATCACACTTGGTAAGGACACAGGATGGATGAGGGTAGGATACCCAGAGCCTGAAGAAGTAATCATTGGCAAGGATGTGTAAAAAAAGGCAAGTCATTAAGCCCACGTGGGCGCCATGTGCGTAGGTATTAAATGGAAGTTATGGCGATGATGGCGGAGCCAACTGTCTGAACACACGAAAAGTGAAGGCTACTTGGCTATAATTTATTGTGTGCATGGGACATAAATGAGCGTCTGACTAGTTTTATGGAGGAGAGAGAAAACTACCTGTTTGAAACTGGCCAAGAGCCGAGTTTCAAACAGGTGGTTTTCTGCCCCAAAACAAGTTCATGGGCGGAAAACCGGTAACACAAGCGACTCGACCACATTGTCAAGCCACCTAGAAGGATATACATGAAGGCCGAAGGATATATACATAGAAATAGAGGGATATACAAAGACTATACACAGATATACACAAATATACAACGTGAAACAATGTCTGCGGGAAACCAGGCAAGGCAGAGTATGTACAGCTGTTTACATAATCTACAAACTAACTACTTCTACACAGAGGGTGGAAAACCCTCTGGCAGAGCCAACCCAGCAACGGGCAGAAAAACTAGAAAATAGAAGACAGACGAAACAGAAAGACGACGAACAAAAACAAGACAAAGGAAACACCGACAAACCAAGAGAAAATAGAAAGGAGGGAACAGAAAAACCAACCTGAGAATGCTGAAAGGTGGAGGAAAGGAGTTACTGCGGGAGCTTTGCAACAACTTTAGTTGTCAAATGGTCACAATCGCCACCATGAAGCACTCGTAATCGCCTAAAAATGACTGGAAGTGTTAAGCGCTGATTATCACTAACTCTCTGCAAATTGCTCTGTTAATCGCTTTGAAATCGCTCTGTTAATCGCTCTGAGTGCTCGAAAGTTTTAATCGCGGTAAATGTGAAAATGACAAATAAGTTCTATTTATACCCATGGTAAAAAGGTTAATCCACCTCCTTTCGGAAATCTCCGGACAAGCAAACCTTTGGACCCTGGGCCCAGGGATTCCGCGCGATGATATCCTCAAGATCATCATGGCAAAGAATCCCAGAGTCCGGAGTCTGGTTCCCAACGAAGGACAACCTCCGGGACCGGTGTCCCAGAGACAAAAACCAAACAAACAAAATGCAACAGCGGGGAAGAAAACCCTGGAGAAAGAAAATAAAAGGGAAAAAGGACAAGGCAAAGCTGCAAGCAAAAAATAAACAGAAGAAAAAAGGTGGGGGACCCAACATTTTGCACACAAAATGTAGGGACGGCGATGCATGGAATAACAGGTTCCATGCTCTTTACTGTGGTATGGGCCTCATTTCCAGAATCTTCTCGAGGTACATTTATTCAATTTTTTTCTTTTTTGTGTGCAATCTAGTGTATATCTTGGATGTTTCAGGTCCTAGGATTGTTTTCCTTGCATGGGATGACTCTTTTTGAGTTGTTACTCATGTTCTTACAACTTTTTATCATTTCTGAGTATTGTAGACATCTATTTTTGTAGCATTTCTTTTTTATAAATGCACTGAGATAAAGTGCCATATGTTGCATGCTTGGGATCTTTCACATTTTGTGCTATTTTGTACTTGCACTACATTATAAAGTGCCATGGGGGGGTTTGATCTACCTTTTTCAAGTGAGTGTTCCTTCCATGACATTAGCCTCATGATGTGTGTTGAGAGAGTGATCCTTCCACGATACTATCCTTTATATATGTGTGTACTTTCTTCTTTACTTTCCATGTTCCTAGTTCTTCGACATGCAGTTATTCTTGAAAGTCTAGTTCATTGTACGTGTCATGCCTCTCCCTGTTGAACATTATGGGGGTATCTCCTATTAGTTCTAATGCTTCCTTGGTTCGATGAAGTGAGCTATGTATTCAGTATTTGTTCCTATGTACTAGCCAGATGCAGTGGTTGGGTACCTATGTTAGAATGATTCAGAATAACAAAGAGGGGGAGGGGGGAATTATTTATCCTAGGTCCAGATGTACCAATTGAAATTATAAACACTTTAACCAACTTAGATCTACTTAGTAATCCACTCGGTCTCTATAGCATATAATCACTAACATAAACTTGCACCTCACTGTCCTAAAGTAATCAACTTGCAGGATATAAAACTCTTAGCAATACAACACATCAAATAATATTCATACAATTATGAAACCAAGATTTAATGTGAAAATCCAATATGGGAAAAACCACCAGTAACATGCTACCAATTTTTCACTCTTCTGAAGTGAGCTCTATGAGGAGCCAACTTTGTTAAAGGTTATAATACACACTATTAAATGTGACCCGGTTAAAGGATTTAATCACCTTGTTAAAAGTGAGCCTTGTTAGAGGGCTTAGACCATTCCATTAGAATGTCACCTTGATTAAAGGATTTACAATATGATTGTTCGGTCAACCTTGTTTAAAAGGATTTTGCACTAATTCAATGGTTAGAAAGTAAAAAAAAAGTGATCTGAAACATACAACTCACTTTGGAAATACAAATCCTCTTTCACTCAAATCCTAATTCACTAACTAGTGTACATTTTCATCTCAAACTTAGATCTTCTTGGAAATCCGTCAAGCAATCACCACTGTGCAGTCCTGTACTGCTTTTCTTAGCCTTCACTATCTTTTGCTTAGATTTTCCAATCAACTGAATTAACCTCTACCATACCTATAACCTGCAACTAGGTTAATCTTATACCTCTCCAATCAGGTAGCTAGAAATTTTTCCACTTAATCATCACCATAGATCTTATGGTTTGGTAAGATCTAACGAATCCTTCCAACATTTCATTTTCCAGCTATATTGTAGAATACATCCTAAAACTCCTTCTTGAATCCATACATAAAATAGTTAAACATATATTAAATGCTCATTGGATTCTCCACAATGATCATCCTTATCTTAAATATACTTCACATATCCCAATAAATCAACTATGTCGACTGGGATGTAAAATCTTAATCAAACTCTCAAAATACTGACACTCAGTCATCACTTTGTTCTCTCGCTCAATCATTACTAGATAACTCGATAATTTACTAATGCTCGATAAATACTGATGCTCATTCTACACTGAATTTTCTCAGCATGTACTGGCACTCGGTTGACACTCGCATCACTCGACACATACATTAGTTCTTTATTCTTATGCTCTGTTACTCGGTCAAGACTAAACTTTTAGTCATCTAAACTTCAATTGGTGTTAAAGATATACAATTTATTACCTTACCAACATGTAATCTCATCAAGTACCCATTGCAGTTTCACATAACTCAACCATTTCACTAGGTCTTCTTTTTATCTCCTCTTTTCAAATCTTTTCATCAATATATTAATATAGCACTTTATAAGATATCAACTGTCTTACTAGTTAAGATTTGACATCAATGAAAATATACAATTGTTTAAATTGTAGCTTCCAACAACCTATTCATTTCGGTGAGATGAATCATTTACCATATGGACACTCTTTCATTCTTATTTTGGAGGTATCCTTCCATATTTTGATTAGCTCTCCAGACTTTGGTTCTTTTTTCCATCTGTATCTTTGAGTTCCAATGTTTACCTATGTTTTCCATCCTGATTTGTGTAGTGTCATTTGAGGGCACTCACGTAGATTACAATCTTCTTTACCTGATCATGTTCTATTATAGTGGAGGTTCCAACAGTTATTCTTTGACAATATTTGCAGTTTCATGCTTTAGTGGTGTTCTTGATGTTCATCCTTCATTCCTATTTTCTGGGACATTATCTAGTTTGGAGGCTTCTTTAGTCCTTCACTAGTATTCATCTCTTTTTGGAGAGGGTTTTCCCTAATGGGTTTTCTCCTAAGCTTTCTGAACATATTGATCTCCACCAAAGACTTTCCTCTTAAGCTTTTGGCCTTAGCTTTTTGAACATGTTGATCTCCAACAAAAACTAGTGTAAGCTTATCCCATATCTTCTTAGCAGTAGTAAAACCTTCTAAATCATTGAACTCTAGGTTAGTGAGATTAGAAGTTATCTCTATCATCACTTGTGTATGTTCTTGTCTTTCTCTTATCTACGCAAGTGTTAGAGGACCAAATAGTGGAGGTGAGTACTCATTATCAAGATGATCCAGTGCATAATCTCCAATACCAAATATGTGAATCCCTATTATGTTCTTCCATGTAGAAAAGTTATTCCATATTCAACTTTGATGCTTCCCTCTTATACATATTTGGACCTTTAGCTCAAGTACCTTTAAACTTATCTTCTCGAAGCACTAGCTCTGATACCAATTGTTGGTTTACCCTACTAAAGATGATTTACTGAGAGGGGGGGTGAATCAGAAAATTTTGAGCCTTAATACTTTAAATCTAAACCTCTGATTCAACTAGGTGAATAAAATAACAACAACAACCAAAACTTGAAAATCTCTTCAAAAAATTCATAAAAGCATACAACTTAAACAAATAACATTTAGAGTTATCAAACATCACATGTAACACAAGATTTAATGAGGAAACCCAATTTGGGAAAAAACTTCGTGAGAATTGTCACCCACAAAAATAAATACTCTTCTAAAGTATGCTCAGTTAAGAGCCAATCCTATTAAATATTACAATGCATATTTGTTAGATGTGACCCTATTAGGGGATTTACCTTAGACCTGTTAAGATCTTCACCTTGTTAGGAGTGGCCTAGTTACAGGGCTTAAACATTCATCCTAGAATGTTAAATTTCTCAAGGGTTTACAAGAGGACTTTTTAGATCCACTTGGTTAAGAGATTTTCTGTTACAAATGTTAGTAAGCAATAACGTACTAATGTGACCCATGATTCTACAACTATACTTTGCTTGATCAGATCCTTTGTTTTCTCTATGAAAACTTACTGGCACCCACAAATCATCAACTCATCAATCTCTCCTCTTGAATGGTTATCCAGCTCTTTCACTACTCTCCTCCGTAGCTCTTCAACTTACCACTTCGCCAAAAACTCTGTATAAACATATAGAATCATCAATATATAGGCCTTTTTTTTTCCTCTTAATCCTATTGGTTAGGTTTTCCCTCAATTGCACTCAGCCATCTGATCTTCTCAAATGAATTGATTCAATGTATTTGTAGCTCAGTTAAGCGGTTAACCGTGCATCGTGACTTGCACTTTTTCTTGGAACTCACAACTTCCTTTTTTCGCTTAATCTACATTGCTAACTTTGAGCTTCACTTATCATGACCATAGATCTTGCAACATACTTTGTCTTTGTGCTTGGAAACTTCTTCATATGCGTGCCTTTGCATTAAATTCATTCTGCTCCTTGTATTCAATCTCTGTTCATGCTCTATTCCTTTCTTGGTGACTTCGATGAATATCTTCACTCGGTGCCTGACTTTTCTCGGTTACCAACCTTGCTTAGTGATTGACCTTGCTTGGTTGTCAACTTCACTCAGTGATGGTCTTTTCTCTGCTTGACTGAAAAACACTTCACTGCTCACTAAATAGGATGTTCCTTTTACCAACTTTACCTTTCTGCTTTACTGACTTAACAACATCAAATGTTAAGTAAGAAATAATTATATCAATAGTTCCTTATCATTGTCTGATCTTTATTACCTGCCCAATTAATTCCCTCTCCGATTGATATGGCATCTTAATATAAACCAAAAATCAATTGCTTGACATTAATGACAAACTAACAATTGATCTAATCATTCTACTTTCTTGTATTCTTCTAAAACTCAGTCTTCATCACCATTACCATCAGTTGGTTAACAATGTCGATGGTATCCATACCATGTGCAATGATGACAAACAAATTGGCAACAAAAAAGATGATATTAACTCAACGAGACATTGCAATAATTAGATGTTTAATGAATTACCATTTGGCATTGGTCCCAGGGCCCACACAAGACACACGACTCTTGAAATTTGCGAACAAAATACATATTTTTCTCATAACCAACAAAAAAATTAACCAATAAAATAAAACAATTTTCAATGGACGAATTCCAATCTAAAGCGAATGATTTGCCTACCATATTTTTGGCAAACCAAAAATTTTTCCTCAATAAATATATATTTTTCCCCCCAAAAAATGTTGCATTTGCCACGATTTTATGAAATTTTAATACCCTACGAAAAAAATGCCAATACAAATTAAATTTTTTCCTACTTTGAAAAAAAAATTGCCCTCGATATAAATTCTTTCCCGCCAAAATAATGTTGGATTCGCCAAAATTTTACACTTTTTTCCCACGGGAGGTTTCTTAAAGTTATCCTTGTATATAAACCCTCTTGAAACCCATTTGAAGCATCTTGTTTATAAAATTCACCTGCTATCGTCGGGGCAAGCTGGGGTAGGATCAAAATCTGAAAATTCTTTGACACAACGCAACAAGCCACATTGTATCAAAGAGGGGCAAATGTGGACACCAAAAAATGGACAAAATTACGAGTTGACATTTAACTACTAATTATTCCTCTATTGATTAAATGGTTCTTTAATTGTTTAATTAATCGTCTTAATTCTGCTATGTCCCAATCTTATCATCACTTAATTATTTCTTAATATTAATTAAATAATCAATCTTATTTAATTAATTTCACCTTAATTAATTCGTATTTATGAGTTAATTAAATTAAATTTCTAAATTCCCATTGTTTAAATAATTATTTAAATTAGCTAATTATTTCTTCTCAATTTAATTAATAACCCAAAATTAATTTCATTTCATTTCTGACTAAATTATGTCTAATTTCATTTCTAATTTAGAATTAATTCCACTTTCTTCTAAATTGAATTTTTAATTCAATTTTAATTCTAAAAACTTCCAAAAATCAGAGAAAAGCAATTTCATGAGGAATTAAGAATTCTGAAAATAAAAAAGATCTTTAATCAATAAAAGAATTTTGAAAATAAAAAAGAGTTTTAAACCAGTAAATTCATTTAATTATGCTCAAAATTTGAAAATTGAAAATCATTCTTTTTCATTAAAAAATCAATTGCTTTTTGGAAACTAATTTTCTCCAAAATTGATTTATATTATCTTCTGTCTTTTTATTCTCTCCTCAAAATAAGAATTTCTTCATCCTCACTCCATCTCTAATTATCTCATCCGTTCAATCTGCTTTCACAGGATCAATCTCAATCGTCGATTAGTCTGAAATCTCTATATAAACCCTCTTCAAACCCATTTGAAGCATCACAATTTTTGAGAGCACAATCTTTATGCAGGTTTTTAGAGCTAATTTTGATCAATACATCAATCATTTTATCACAATTTCTTGAATCTTCCAAGTCAAATTGTTTTTAGTATCAACTCTGAGTACCATCTAGAGGAACGTTTCAAGAGAAGAAGAGAGAAGCAATAGAAGCTTCAGATATTGAGTTTGTATTTTTTTTGTTGTTCTCTTTTGAATATCTGTTATTTTATTGTTAATAGGCTCATTCGATTTATTGCATATCAACCGGTACTACTAACCCCCTTGTTTGGAGTGTGCAGAAATAGGTCTATACATTTTGGTGAACCCGACGTAAATCTTACAGCTCAAAAATTGCTTGCAGATGACCAACATAATCCCTTGGCCTCAGCCATATTACCAAGATTTTGTTATTTATTCTATTTCCTTATTTTTTGGGGGGTTTTCTATTATTTTGCAATTGACAGAGGAATTTTGCAATTGCTAAACATATTTCACAATTGCCTTGTTTATTACCGCAATCATATCTGGCTATTTCACAATTGCTGTTAATTTTGCAATTGATTGGTCTGTTTTCAACCTCTATTTTCTGCAGGATTTTGCAACTGACATAAGTATTTCGCAATGGATAAGAGTATTTCACAATTGGAAAAATTATTTTGCAACTGACTTAATTATTTCACAATCGCAGAAACTATTTCGCAATCGCTAGACTTATTTCATAATTGCTCTTTTTTATGCTTTTTCAACCATTTTTGGGTATTTACTAAATCTAATTTTCTTATTTTTCTTAGTTTATGTGCAGGACAAAACAAATGACAGATGACAAGGAAGATAATCAGGTGCAATCCAGGGTTTAGGTCACTAAAAAATACTAAAGCAAAATATTTCTCATTATCAGACACAATGAAAGGTAGCACTAGCAATCATATTTGAAAATGTGCACGAGGCCTTAACTAGGTATATCTGTGCTCTTGAGGGTTTTTCACTTAAGTATATTTTTCTTTTAATTGTCCATAGCCTTAGCAATGCATGTATTTCTGAATCACATTTTTTGAACACTAATCCTCTTTTCTAGCTTGTGGAAAAAAAGGAAAATACAGTTGTCAAAAGACCCCATTTCTTTAACAATTTTGCTTGCCGGAGGGGAGGGCTTGAAACATTAGACAAATCCAAATTAAAGATAAATTCATTTTCTATTATTTCTTGTCTTTTTTTCTTGTTTAAGATTGCGAACATCTCAAATTGGGTCTTTAAAATGAATGTGTGTTTATTGTGTCTGGGAGAAGCAGTTATGGTAGGAGATTATGCTCTTACCCCTTGAGGGTGATAAAAAATCCAGAACCTCGACTGTTATCCATTTAATTTTATGCATTCACCTTTAGCGAACCTACCATTTGAGAAAAAATTCTCATGGGAATGACTCAAGTGGTAATAGGTGGACCTGGCCATTCCAACCCACGATAATCAAAAGTCTCCTTGAGAACAAAGTTTCGGAGGACGTGGTTACTTCTATTATAAATGCTATGATAGATGTAGGGATGAGAGGCCTCAATCCTGCTTGCCAGACTACGTTTATTCTAGTGCTTGTAGGGCATTCATGTCTCAATCCTATTTACAAGACTACAACAAAATATATTCTAGTACGCGTAGGGCTGAGAGGCCTCAATCCTTCTTGTGGGACTGTAATATCAAGGTACTCATAGGGCTATAGGACTTAATCATTCTTGCAGTACTACGGGGGGTTTCATTTTTATTTTAGCTTGAAATACACCTTGGGCCATTGATCTATGCTCATCCAATGATCGTTGGTAATCACTGTCAAGTGCCACCGGTCCCATTCACTTTTGCCTTGTCAATACTAGTAGTCATTGACACCTAGTCACCTCACACGTCATCATCAAATGACACCATCCATGTGAGTGAACATATGTCATGATTCCATAATAGGTTTGTAAAAATAGGGTTTCATTTCCCTTTTGGCCTAAAATACACCTTGGGCCCTTGAGCTATGCTCATCCAACCATCATTGGTAATCACTGTCAGGTGTCGCAGGTCCCATTCACTTTTGCCTTGTCATTAGTCACATGTCATCATTGAATGACGCCGACTTGAGTGGAGACGTGTCATGATTCTGGAAGAGTTTTGCAAAAAATTAGGTTTTATTTCCCTTCAGCCCGAAATACACCATACACCGTAAATTTATTAAAGTTAAATTAAGTTATTTTTCATTTACACTAAATTGTAAATTTCTAAAACAGTGAACACCGAATAATTTATAATTTTACATTGAGTTTGTAATTTATAATTTTAATTATTTATTGCTTTAAATTTCAATTTTTGAATAGTCCTAACTTTTTATTTAAATAAATTAAATATATCAATTTAGTATTATTTATGATCAATTATTAAACTTTATCATAAAAAAGTTATTAACTTTATAACTTGATAAAATATAACTTTATAATTTGCATATTGATAATAGATATGCAATTTAATTCAATTTTGTCAATTGATTTAAATCAGCTTCAATTTATGAATTAATGTTATAAAATATGATATTATAAGAAAAAATTGAAGCAATTTGATACTGATAGGTTGAAATTAAATTGTTAAATTTAATAGGCTAAAAAATTATATTATTTCAATTTTTAGTGACAATTGAAATTTCATTATTTAATTACTCAAATTTGTATAAATATTTAACAATTAATTACATATTGAGTAATTTTTAGTTCTAAATTTAACATTGAATTCAATTATCAATATTAATTTCAATAAAAATTAATATCATCGCTTCCTTATTTCTACTGAAAGTTTGAAACATACTTAAATGTCTAATACACAGATAAAGCAACTAATTAAAATATTGCAATCACAGAGAAGTCTAAGAATCATTTTTCGTATGCATAAAATGCAAATTGAAACGAACTTGCAAAACTTTCATTATTTTTTTCATAAAATTACATTGTAGACTAAAATGAAAAACCTACTAGGTTAGTGGCAGTGAACCAATGCCATTGGTATGATTGTATCCAAATGAAACAAAAAATGTAGTATCCGTATGATTGTATATGTTATGATTATGATCGTGCATTGAATTCAAAATAATATTTATATATTATGGTTATGCATTGAATTCCTTGGATAAAATTTACTTATGATCGTAAAAGAAAGTCGAGATTCTTAGAACGACATGCTACTTTTTCTATTTTATCTACTATTGAGCTCGCAACCCTTATTTGGATAGATACAATTGAAGTAGAATACATGAATCAATATTTTAACATAGAAGATTCTAAGTGCAAAGTAAATTGTAATGAAACTGAAATCGTTAAGTCCATAAAAGACAAACTAAAATAAAGTTGCAAAATTTCCATTAATATGCTCTAAAAATTTACAATTGTCGTAGTCCCTCTAAAATTTTACATCGAAAATGAGGGGGTTGCAACTTTCTAGGTACTTACTACTGTTAATCAATTGATGAAGATCTGATGAAGATGGTGAAGACAAGTGATACTAAGTATCATGATGGTAAAAATGGTTAGATCAGTTGTTGTTTTGTCATTGATGTCAAGAAATTGATTATTAATTTTATTATGTTACCATATCTTAAGAGGAGAACTTAAATGGGTGAAAAATAAAGATCAGACAATGATTAATTAATGTTGATATAGTTGTTTTCTACTATATATTTGATGTTATCAAGTTGGTATAATTGATTGATTAAGTCAGAAATTGCAAAGAGTTAAGTTATGACTGAAAGAGTTACTTTACCGAGCTAGATAGAGTCAGTCGGTAAAAAGTTATGTATGTTGCTCACAGTTACCAAAAAATGAGAGAAAGAAAAGCACCGAGCACTGAAGATGAGTTAGACATCGAGAAGTGAATGAAGACAGTTACTGAGTTTCAAAGCAATTTTACTGAGTACATGATATTGATTGTAAATGATGATAAGATCAAATTTAATGTGAAGCGATGATGAGCTGGATGAAGATAAGAATTAAATGAAGTTTTTTAGAAGATCTACGGATGTGAAAATTCAATGAGAATATCTAAGGCAAAGATCAAGTGGTTAAACCTGATTATGTGAGTTCCAAGAAAAGTTCAAGTTCTGAGGTAAAAGTGAAGTGATTTACTGAGTTGAGATTTATGAAGAAGATGATCGAATGATAAAAATGATGGAAAATATAATTAAGGAGATTAAGAAGCAAAAGTATGTCTATATAAAGAATGAGAACAAAAAGAGAGAGATGCTGGCGAGTTGAATAGAGAATAAGAAGAAGCTGAAGAGTAAGATTTACCAAGCAGAATAGAGAAACATAGATTGAAGAATCTAAAGTCTTAGAAAGAGATAAATGGAGTATGTGATGCCAGTATTCAATTGAGCATAAAGGATATGACACAAGAAAAGGTAGTTTCTATATTTATAGATCAAATTTTTACTGTTTCTTATTAGTATTTGTAAATCCTATAAGTAGGAGATATTCCAAAAGAGTGTTTAAAGACATCTAACAAGGCCACTCCTAATAGGGTGAAGATCTTAATAGATCTGAGGTAAATAACCTAAGAGGGTCACATTTAGCAAATGTGTTTGTAATCTTTAACATGATAATTTCTTAACCAAGCATACTTTAGAAGGGTACATTTTTATTGCGGGTCATAATTCTAACAAAGGTTTTTCCCTAATTGGGTTTCCTCATTAAATCTGGTGTCAACTGAGTTAAATATGATGTTAGTGAGTTTGAATGATTGATTTACATATTATGAGATGTATGGTTGATTAAGTTATTAATTTTTTTGGTGAATCAGTTATTACTGTATTCAATTCTACCGAGTGAATCAGTGAGTTAAGTTTTGAGCATTAAGATTTGATTTTGTCTGATTTACCCCCCTCCTAGTGGACCAACAACTACTAGCCCAAAAAAACTAAACTACTACAATTACAATATTACTAGTGCACTGGCTATGGACTAGTGCTATGATGGTATGAGTATCGGTATAAAAAACAAAATGAAAAAGTGAAACTTGCATGTCAAAACACCAGGGGCAGGGCATAGGGACATGGTGATGGGAATGGGTAAACTAGGGATCTTCATCTTCTCCTTCATCTAAATATAATTTTTGAGAGGATAATTTCTAAGAATTCTTCAAGCCATGTGTAGTCCCCAAATTCATCAAGGAGAAACTCTTTCTAGAGAATATCCCTCCCAAGCCACACCTATTTCCCTTGTCACGTCAGTTTTGATGAACTATAACTATTTGAATGCTTGAAGATGATAAGTTGATGATCACCGAGATGTAAAAGTGAATGCAAGACAGTAAATCATTTAATATATTGTTGTATATTCATAAAATGGAAGCAATTCCATGGTAGACTAGTTAAGCCTTCCAAGTAAGTGGTTTGGGGTCATGTCAAGCACCTTGAATGGGTTCTTGATTTAGACCTGGCTTTCCCCCTGTTCTGCCCCATTTCCACCTCTCTCCAGCCAGTTTTGGCATCCTAGACTGCAGATCTGAGATCTTTGACCTCAGGGTCAAGGTTAAAATTTTAGGTCTATGTTGACCTTGACCTTGACCTAGGTCAAGGTAGACCTCACCCCTGACCTAGGTCTAGGTCGACCTCAACCTTGATCCAGTGTCTAGATTTTAGGATCTCACAATTTCTGGATGTCGGTCTTTGAAAAAGTTGATTCTCGCTTCCGGGTTGGCTGTTTCGGGTTTTAGAACATCAAATCCTAAATTATATTTAATACAGGTCCTCTCCTAGGGGTAAAGGCTTTAATGAGAATTTAATTCTCCTATGTTATCCTCCTTAGAAGATTGTGCCCTAATTTCATATAAAAGGAAGTTTTCTCCTCTCATTTTCTCTAACCATAACCAAGAAGAATGACCAAGCGCTAACCGTGTGAACTATCATCAAGTGAAATTCAAGCAAGCTAAGGAGAAAGATTTGAAGCAGGCATTCATCCTCAAGAATTCAAGCATCCATTTTCATCAAGGATATCCATTGGAGGTCATTGAAGGATTTAAACTACATAAGTGCCCTTTTTGGTGATCTCTCCATCCACCTTCTTCCAAGCCTTTTTCCTATTTAAGAACCCATTCAAGATTTGGTGTTGGAGATCTACAAGAAATTGATTGAAGACATGCTACATTCTACTTTCTACATTTTGGTGCATACATACTTGTTGATCTACGGATTCGAATCCACCACAAGGACTTTTTCAAGCAAGGTGAATTTATGCATTTACTTTGTTTTACTTATGCAATTTAAATTATAATTTGAGGTTAATTCAAAAACTAGGGTTTGACCAAGGCAAAACCCTCCACCCCAACAAAAAAATCTCTTTTTCTTGTGGATACAGGTTTGATACTGTGGATTTGAACTCAAATCTGGATACCCTTTTCAACAAACTTTCAGGATCCGCGAATAGATTTTCTATCAGACCTGTGCAGGTCAAGGTCGAGGTTATTGGGCCAGCGGTGAAATTTGTGGGTCAAGGTCGATATTTTTCTCAGGATTGTGTCGGATCAAAAAAATATTTTTGAGTTTTGTTCGTCTCTGCATTTATGTTCTGGATCATACTTCAGATTTTCTAGAAATAGAGTACAGACCTAAAAAAAAAGCATTCTTCAGATCTACAATTCTTTAAGTTTGGTACTTCTTCTCATCCTTTTCAATTACTGCAATATATCATATCTCCTTAATCATAAAATAGAATTTAAGATCTTCTTCCTTGCTCTCATTTCTAAATGGTTGATTCATTTGTGCATTGATACTTCTTTTGGGTTAATCAACTTGGATCTTTTATTTGTGCATTTGGGATTAAAATAACAATCCTACCCTCCTCACATGCTTTACAATCTAAAAGATATTAATCTATATTTTAGATATTACATTTTGGTGAACCCGAGATAGATAACTCTTTCTTTTTGGTGTTAGATTTACATGTTTATGCCAGATCTTGCATGTTTTTTCAATTACATTTAAAATTAATAAATCAAAATCTTGTATTAGTTCATTTGCATTGCATTGGTGTATGAGCTTTACCACTTCTAGTCCTACTTATAGTAACCCAGTTAGAAGAAGCCATAGACTTATGGGTTCCTTTGATCCTGAGTCTTCCTCTCCTTTCCTTAGGATCCCAGATGATAATTTGATAACTCATGATTCCAATCCTTCTATGGAGCATAACTCTTCTCACTCATCTCATGATGAGGATGATGCCTTAAGAGTTCCTCCTAAACAAGTGCAAAAAATCTCAACCGAGCTTGATAAAATGGGAAATTGGCTTATCTAAGAAAACCATAATCAAGATTCTATCCAAGCTATAGAGGCTCTTAAGAAAGTCCTCCGTGATAATGATCAAGGTGTTAACTTCTTGCGTGGTCTTACTCATCTTGTGCATTTGAATGTTAAACCTTTAGCTCAAGAGGCTCAGGATCTATGATTTACTCCTCTTTTCACTAGTGAGGGACCTTCTTCTGTTCTTTTACCTAGCATTCCTACTTATACTCCTCCTTTGATGACTAAATCTATCCCAATTGCATATATTCCTGTGAGTGCTCCTCCGGTATCTCTACCTACCTCAAAACCTTCATATCATAGTGTTCCTTTTACTTATTCTATTCCCCTTCCAACTGTGGTTCCTAATGTTCCACCAGTTGTGTCTTCTATTCCTACTTCTTCCTACACTTTTCCTAGTGTTCCTAACATTTCTATGCCACCTATTTCCTCTAATGATTCCACAATTATTAGTTTGGCTCAAACTATGTCATCTTTACAACAACAACTTGCATCCTTAACCCAATCCAAGTTTAGTCTTCCTACATGTGATATGGGTATTCCTTTATCCTTAGACATCATTCTCACTAATGTCCCTTAACAAGTTGATATGCCTTATCTCGAGAATTACAATGGTAAAGGCAATCCTTTCACTCATGTTAAAATATTTCAAATCCTTTGTAGTGATTATGCTCATGACCATAGGATTTTAGCTAAATTGTTTGCTAGAACCTTTCATGACAAGGATTTACAATGGTATTGTTCTTTACCTCCTTATTCAATTGATTCTTTTCCTAAACTTTCTAATACCTTTATCCAACAATTTCAAAATAACATTGGTCCACAAGTGTCCTTATCTTATTTAATGCATTGTAAACAAAACATTAAGGAAAAGTTGACTGATTTCATTGGTAGATTTAAGCATTTGTATGCTCAGATTTCTTATCCTATTCTTGATATTGATATTTAACACATGTTTATTCAAATTTATAAAATGACATTAGAGATAAGATTCTTCTTACTGAATTTACCTCTTTTCATCAACTTTGTGCAGCACTTCACCATTATCAGTTACAAGTGAGTCAATTTGAGAGTAACACTCCAATGGCTCCTATTCCAGTTGATAAGAGTGACATTGCTCCTAATCCTAATAAATTTTAGAAACCTAACAACTATGTCAAGATTAATAAACATATGAATGCGGTTTCTGATCAAGTTGCTGTTACATCCAATAATGCCACTTCTACAGCCACTGCTTTCTGTATGAATCATATGTTTACTCCTCTCTCTGAAACTTTGCATTCTATAATGAGTAGGTTGCTAAGTGCTAATATGATTACCTTGCCTCCTATTCCACCTCTTCTCCCTATCGAGATAGCATAAAAATCCTTCAATTCTAAAGATTTTTGTCAATACCATCGCCAGAATGGCCACAATACTGAAAAATGTTATTCTCTAAAGCATAAAATTCAAGATTTAATTGATTCTAAGGCTTTGTCTGTTGATAATTTTGATGGTAGTGGGAATAAAGCTGTTTCTCCTCCTAATCAAATCCTTCAAATCTATATGAATCCTTTACCTACACATGATACTAATACCATAGCTCAACCATCTTCTATGGATATTGTTTACGATTCAAAGATGGATGATCTTAATCACATTGTTAATCATTGTTCATCTCAACCTACTGTTCAAGATCCTTCACCTCTACTTCAACTTCCAGTTCCACCTAAACCTCAAAAAAAAACTAAGGATAAGCGACCTAGGGAACTTCCAATCACCTTTGATGATTTTGAAATGATTAAGGCTCCTAATGGTCCCCTTTATATCTATGCTAGGATTGCTAAGATACCTACTTGTGGTTGTCTTGTTGATCCCACATCTTTAATAAATGTCATTACTGAGGAAAATATTTTTATGAAAAAATTACAATGTGATTGCTATGATCCATCTGATGCATGGATCCAAACTTGTAATGGTTTTCTTTATCTTGCACTTGGTTCTATCAACTTACCTGTTGAATTTTGTGGTAAAGTTTTAGATACTACCTTCATTGTTATTCCTACTTCTGATCAATTTCAAATCAAATTTGGTTTACCTTGGATAACTACTATGCATGCTATTTCTTCTCCTATTCATAAATATCTTAAGTTCATTCATAATGGAGAAGTAAAAATGATTAATCATAGTTTGTATCTGTAGAAACTGATGAAAGATCAGATTCAACTCCAAGATCTAGCTGCATGCAAAAACCTGTCACAAGAAATGAAGCTAAAGAAGGAAAAATCAAAACTCAGATTTTACTCAAAAGGTGAGAGAAAAAATATTATCTGAATTAATGAAAGACAATTACAAAGTTCGACCTTATAAAGGTGAACGAAACCCTAAAAGGAAAATACTAGGTTGCACATTATTAATTAAGAGTTAATTAATAATGCACCTAAGA
>MU223398.1:5016050-5032838 GCA_018584345.1 Thuja plicata
AGGTGGACCTAGCAGTCCTAATTGCTTTTAATAGGGCAGATCATCAGAAGTGATCATTGTAAGCCTTAACTGGCCAACTTTATACTGCAGTACCAAAGTTTTGTGGGTACCATCCCCACCCCAGTTTTACTTTCTATTTGGAAGGTTTATGGGTTACCAATCTTTGTGTTATGTGTTATGAATGATTACATTTTCATGCTTGCAGTAGATTAGATGAATGAATGGTTAGAGAATATAAAAGTGCAGAAATGTTTTAAAGTTTTAAGTGTTACTGATTCACCCCTCCCCTCTCAGTAACTTGGTTAGTCCTGAATATTTCCAACAGAGTTTTACAGATCAAGAAGTGATCTACAAAAAAAAGGAGATTGAGAGGATAATCATGTCTATATAAAGAGATAAGGAATTCATTATGAAGAGAGGAATGCTTAGTATACTTATAGTGAAGATTGAATTCTTCATGTAGATCTGATCATAAAGGCTAAAGAACAGAGCCAAGGAATTCTGCAGACACCGAGCAACAAAGGACAGAGAATTCACCGAGTAGAACAAAGAAAGAGAGAAAAGGAACTGAAGAGAACATTGATCAGAGAGGTATTATTGAACTAACAATAGATCTCAATATTTTCAAGTTAAAGTTGTATTTTGAACAGATCATTTACTATATCAGTTTAACCATTGATTCACAAAATCTCTTAATCGAGTGGGATTTAACTGTCCTTATTATATTGAGATACTCAAGAGTATCAAAAGGTTTTCTTGTTGACAACATAGTGAGTGATAGGTCAAAAGATAAATTGTTGATTTTAAATCCTCTAACAAGGTCGCACTTAACAGTGTGTATTGTAACCTTTAACATGGTTGGCTCTTCACCAAACTCACTTCAAAAGAGTGAAAATATTTTGGGTTACCGATCCCAGGTGATTTTTTACCTTAGCATGGTTTCCATGTTAAAATCTATGTGTCAAATGTGTATATGTTTCATTGTAGTGATATTTTTCTTTACACATTATTGAAACTGGATTGGTCGGTTAATACTAAGTTTATTTACTTCTATTCGGTAAAGTTTAGAAAAGATAAATAGTATATCTTACTGAGCAGGTTATATTAGTTAAATTTATTTATGGAATACATCTTGATGGACTAAAAGATAATTAGAGGGTATTATATTTTAGAGATAAGTTTTTGGTTGGATCTTATTGGAATTATTTTAAGGCCACTAATTCACCCCCCTCTCAATTATTCTAACAACTTTTTGTGCTTTGAGGTTCAACAAAAAGGGTTGCCAAGCCACATTTCTTCCCAGCTCAAGTAGCTTGGGTATATCTCTTTCCCAAGGGATTCCCACTCCTAATTCTATGAAAACAACAACAAAGACATTTTCCAATAGGAAATGCTCTTTAAAAACCTTCCTCAGCAGCATCAACATCTCAATCTTCTCTCCTTTGAGGTCGAGGAGAGACACAAATAACTGAGTGGTAATGTCCAAGTAGACGTGGTATTTGTCAACATTCTCAAGGAACTCTCAACCCAATACCATCAACAGAACAAAAGTTATAAAAAATCCAACCACCCTACAAATTGAAGTGAGGGTTTCTTCTGAGACGCTGCCCAAAAATGACTTCTTCTCCTCTAGGGATGTGCATCTCAAACGGACTAGACTGTCCATCTCTAATTCTTGACAACCTAAAGACCTAAAAACCTAAACATTAAAACTAGAGGAATAATTTCAACCACCGATAGCTCCGACTCTTAATCTACCAAAAGAAAATTGATGAAGAAAGAAGCTAGTTCATATATACATAACCCTTGATTGATACTTAGCAATTAATTATTCATTCTTTAATTGTATTTAATCCATTGTCCTTAATCATTAATGTAAATCTTTCCCATAAATACATGTGCATGACAAATTTAAATCCATTGTCCTATACTTTCTATTGGAGTTGATGAAAAACTATCAACCCTACAGCTCCCAAGAACCACCTGCATACAAACACCTATCACAGAAAGAGAGAAGCAAAAGATATGGAGGCCTAAAATAACAGATCTGTGGAAGAGGAAACATCCTCAATTGATTCAATAATAATGGAATAGAATTTCAAAAGAATTAATAATTGCAAAGTGATCAATCCTAATAAGGGAGATCAAAACCCTAAGAAGGGTGAAGAAACCTAGGTTGCATGAATAATTAATAAAGAATTAATTATTGTATGCCTAAAGTTTAGCTTAAGTGAACTACATATAAAAAGGTGACTTAATAATTAAATAAATAATGATTTAATTAATAAGTGAAAATGTGACTTAATAATTAAATCAATAATGATTTATTTAATAAGTGAAAATACCTTTTACTCTAACACCCCCCCTTAAGATAAACTTAGGGAGAAGCTAAAAACCTAGAAACAACTACTGAAAGTAGGAAATGGGTCTCGGAAACAAGGCCTGATCAGGTAACCAAGTACAAAAAATCTCTGTAAAGAGGAGAAAAATGAGAAAACCTAGTGGGAAAAACCCCTCTATGAAAAGATATGAAGAGTAGTGAAGGAATGAAGAAGCCTCCAACTAGAGAATGTCCTGGAAGAAAAGAAACAAAGGAAGAACATGTAGAATACCTCTGAAGCATGAAGCTGAAAACATTATCAAAGAATAACTACTGGAACCTCCACTATAATTGAACATGATCAGGTAGAGAATGCTATGAATAAATCCTGAAGAGCTGATCAATCAAAGATGGAAGGGTGCCTCCAAAATAGGAATGAAAGAGTGTCCATATGGTAAATGATCCATCTCACTAAAATGCATAGATAGCCAGCCAATGTATCCTTCTAGTACATAGGAAAAAATATTTAATACATAGATCACTCCATCAAACCTAGGAAGCATTAGAACCAACAAGAGATAACCCCCTCATAATGCTGAGCACAAAGAGGTATGATAGGTACACTGAACAAGAATTTCAAGAATAACTACATGATGAAGAATGTACAAACACATATAAAGGATGGTGTCATGGAAGGATCACTCTCTTGACACACGTCATAAGGCTAATGTTGTGGAAGGAAAACTCAATTGACAAAGGTAAATGGAAAATAAAGCAAACATCAAACTCCGCATGACACTTTATAATATAGTGTGAGTAAAATCAAGCACAAAATGTGAGGGATCCCAAACATGCATCAGATGGAACTTTATTTCAGTGCATTTGCAAAACTAGAAATGTGATAGAAATCGATGTCTACAATATCCAGGGATGACATAAAGCTATAGAAACAAGAATAACATCTAAAAAGAAGTCATCCCATGCATGAAAAATGATCCCAGGACCTGAAACATCTAAGATATCCATTAGATTGCAAAACCAAAAAAAACTACCTGGATTAGAATCTGGGTGTGAGACCCATGAAATAAGATAGAGCACTGAACCAAATTTCCAACGCCATGCGAAAGTTGAAAAATGGAGTCTGGATGAGCAAGATATGGCTCCCAGAGTGTAAAAAAGAACCTCGACTTTGACTGGAAGAAAACCCTGCAAGATGGAATAATCAGAAAATCTAACCTCCAGATTTAAATAGATCTTGGAAATAGATTTTCGATGATATTTTTTTTGCCAAAAAACAATGCCGTATGCTCAAGATATGAGCAACAAATCACAAGGTGCTCATTATGAAAAAAGGGAAAGTTGTATGACAGGTTGGTAGCTGTCAAATTTAACCCAGATCTTAGACCTATGGCTGCTGACATCAAAGGAAAAAAAACCAAAGTAACGTTAAAACTGAGGTGGATTTTGCCTCAAAAAGTATGCCAAGGGCTGTGCATGCAAAAATAGGGCCCAAATTTCAACTGTGTCCAAATTGGACGTGCCTTATATAAAAATAGGGGTTTTGGGGCATTCCGAACATGATCGTGAGGTCAGTTTGTGCCTATAGTGCTCCAAAAATATCTCCACCCTAAATCCACACAACTTTTCATAGAAAACCTCTCAAAAAACCAAATTTGAAGGGCAAGACCAAAAAAATATCATGAAGAGAACATGGGCATGAAAGGGCAGAGCTCTAATACCATATTGGAGTTGATGAAAAACTATCAATCCTATAGCTCCCAAGAATCACTTGCATGCAAACACCTGTCACATAAAGAGAGAAGCAAAAGCTATGGAGGCCAGAAATATCAGATCTGTGAAAGAGGAAACATCATCAATTGATTCAATAATAATGGAATAGAATTTCAAAAGAATTAATAATTACAAAGTGATCAATCCTAATAAAGGAGATCAAAACCCTAAGAAGGGTGGAGAAACCTAGGTTGCATGAACAATTAATTATTGCATGCCCAGAGTTTAGCTTAAGTGAACTACAGATAAAAAGGTGACTTTAATAATTATTTAATTAATAAGTGAAAATACCTTTTTACTCTAACACTTTCATATCTCCATGCAAATCTTTCCCATAAATGCATATATCTCCATGTAAGTCTTTCCCATAAATGCATGCATGTTAGCAATTGGTAATATCATCTGTAATAATTTGGAAACTGTGCGTGATGAGTGGATCATAGTTAAAGAATTCCATTATCACTCTCAGTGACGAGACATTCATTCCTTGCAAGTTAACTTGCCAGACTTGCCACATGTCTCCATTCTGAAGACTTCCTACAGAAATCTGTTTCTTTCAAGAAACTAGGCCTGAGATAAAACTTCAGTCATTGATCTACGATGAATCAACCATCTCGATTAATAATTTACACTATATGGTTACAAAGTAATAGATTTAAGGTACACGTCGATGGTATCCATACCATGTGCAATGACGCTAGACAACTTGGCAACAAAAAAGATGATATTAACTCGACAGAACATTGCAATAATTAGATGTATAATGAATTACCATTTGGCATTGGCCCTAGGGCCCACACGAGACGTGTGACTCTTGAAATTCGCCAACTAAATACTTATTCTTCTCATAACCAACAAAAAATTAGCCAAAAAATAAAACAATTTTCAATGGGCGAATAAAATTCGGGAATACAATTAATTTTTTTCCATTCTAAAGCGAGTAATTCGCCTACCATATTACAATTTTTTTTGGAAAACCAAAAAATTTGCCTGAATAAATATATATTCACCCCCCCAAATGTTTCTTTAATTGTTTAATTAATCATCTTAATTCTTCTATGTCCCAATCTTTTCATCACTTAATCATTTCTTAATATTAATTAAATAATCAATCTTATTTAATTAATTTCACCTTGATTAATTAGTCTTTATGAGTTAATTAAATTCAATTTATAAATTCCCATAGTTTAAATAATAATTAATTGTTATTTAAATTAGCTAATTATATCTTCTCAATTTAATTAATAACCCAAAATTAATTTAATTTAATTTCTAACTAAATTCTATCTAATTTCATTTCTAATTTAGATTTAATTCCGCTTTCTTCTAAATTGAATTTTTAATTCTAAAAGCTTCCAAAAATCAGAGAAAACAATTTTATGAGGAATTAAGAATTCTAAAAATAAAAAGAGCTTTAATCAATAAAAGAATTCTAAAAATAAAAAAGAGCTGTAATCTATTAAATGATTCTGAAAATCAAAAAGAGTTTTAAATCAGTAAAATCACTTAATTATCCTTAAAATTGGAGAATTGAAAATCATTATTTTCATTAAAAAATCAATTTCTTTTGGAAACTGATTTTCTCCAAAATTGATTTATATTATCTTCTTTCTTTTTTTCTCCTCAAAATAGGAATTTCTTCATCCTCACTCCATCTCTAATTATCTCATCCATTCAATCTTCTCTTACAGGATCAATCTCAACCGTCGATTAGTCTGAATTCTCTACATAAACCCTCTTTAAACCCATTTGAAGCATCACAATTTTTGAGAGCACAATATTTATGCATGTTTTAGAGCTAATTATGATCAATACATCAATCATTTTATCACAATTTCTCAAATCTTCTAAGTCAAATCGTTGTCAGTATCAATTCTGAGTACCAACCAAAGGAATGTTTCAAGAGGAGAAGAGAGAAGCAATATAAGCTTCAGATATTGAGTTTGCATTTGTTTGTTGTTCTCTTTTGGATATATGTTATTTTATTGTTAATAGGATCATTCTTATTAGTTATTCAATTTATTTCATATCAATCGGTACTATTAACCCCCTCGTTTGGAGTATGAAAAAATAGGTCTATACATTTTGGTGAACCTGACATGAATCTTATAGCCCAAAAATTGCTTGTAGACGACCAACATAATCCCTTCGCCTCGACCATACGACCAAGATTTTGTTATTTATTCTATTTCTTTATTTTTTGGGAGGTTTTCTGTTATTTCACAATTGACAGAGGAATTTCGCAATTGCTAAACGTATTTCACAATTGCCTTGTTTATTACCGCAATCATATCTGGCTATTTCATAATTGCTGTTCTAATTTTGCAATTGATTGCTCTGTTTTCAACCTCTATTTTTTGAAGGATTTCACAACTAATAAAATTATTTCATAATTGGCATAATTATTTTGCAACTGACATAATTATTTCACAATCGCAAAAACTATTTTGCAATCGCTAGAATTATTTTACAATTGCTCTTTTTATGGTTTTTCAACCATTTTTGGGTTTTACTAAATCTGATTTTTATTTTATTTTTCTCAGTATTTGTACAGGACAAAACAAATGATAGATGACAAGGAAGATAATAAGGTGCACTCCAAGGTTTAGGTCACGAAAAACACTCAAGCAAAGGATTTCTCATTGTCAAGCACAATGAAAGTTAGCAATAGAAATCATATTTGAAAACGAGCATGAGGCCTTCACTAGGGATATTTGTGCTCTTGAGGGTTTTTCACTTAAGTATAATTTCCCTTTAAGTGTCCATAGCCTTAGCAATCCATGTATTTCTGAATCACATTTTTTGAACACTAATCCTCTTTTCTAGCTTGTGGCAAAAAAAGGAAAATACGCTTTTCAAAAGACCCCATTTCTTTAACAAGTTTGCTTGCAGGAGGGGAGGGCTTGAAACATAAGACAAATCCAAATTAAAGATAAATTCATTTTCTATTGTTTCTTGTCTTTTCTTCTTGTTTAAGCTTACAAACATATCAATTTGGGTCTTTAAAATGAATGTGTGTTTATTGTGTCTGGGAGAAGCAGTTGTGGTAGAAGATTATGCTCTCACCCCTTGAGGGTGATAAAATATCTAGACCCTAGATTGTTATCCATTTACTTTTATGCATTCACCTTTAGCGAGCCCGTGGTTTGAGAAAAAATCTCATGGAAATGACTCAAGTGGGAATAGGCAGACCTAGCCATTGCAACCCACTATAATCAAAATTTTCCTTGAGACCAAAGTCTTAGAGAATATGGTTAATTCTATTCTGAATGCTATGATAAATGTAGGGATGAGAGGCCTCAATCCTGCTTGCAGGATTGCATTTATTCTAGGGCTAGTAGGGTATTCGTGTCTCAATCTTGTTTACAGGACTACACCAAAATATATTATGGTATGCGTAGGGCTGAGAGGCCTCAATCCTTCTTATGGGCCTGCGATATTAGGGTACTCATAGGGCTATAGGCCTTAATCCTTCTTGCAGGACTATGGGGGGTGCTATGAATGAATGTTTTTAGTAGACTCCTTAGAGCAGTTGCTTACCCGATTCACCTCTGAAATCTTTTATAATCTTTGTGCAAGGAGGGAGAATATTCTCTCCTAAAGACACTCACCATATGTATCTCCTCTAGCATTTTAAAGTTGATAGTATGACATTGGAGGTCTCATTGCGTAGTCTCCTTTGACCGTATTCTTCATATCTCTCGCGAAAGGCAAAAACATGGGCACCCTCTCAAGGGTGACACTATTATGGGATCCAAAGAGATATCGAGTTGTGGGACAAATATTTTGAATACTAATCCAATTCTTTAGGATAAGCTTGTCTGATTTTATTTGTATCTGTACTTTACCAGTGAAAATTATGTCTTTTTCAAGACTATAGAACATATACTCATTATTTAAGAATAGAGACAGAGATACTTTTTTTGTGTTTTTGCTATGTGTGTGCCACAAATTGCTTGCAAAATCTATCAAAATTGAGTAAAACATGTAGAGTGTCTAGGATCTCAACAACAGAGTGTTCTAGAAAACATATTTCCTCACTGTCCCAAAGACGTTTTATCAGAAAATTCAAAATTGCAATTAAATGTTCAGAGTGTCATACATTGCCGCAGTTGATGGAAGTTTTCTGCAATTGAAGAAATTTTTCTGCAGTTGACCCTTTTATTACCGAAATTGATGGGTTTATTTCTACAATTGATAGAAGTGTGTTTCAATTGATTATGCATTCTGCTACAATCGCCTGAAAATTGTCGTAATTGACAAGATTAATAGTGAGACCTTTTTAAAAAAAGAAACATCTTGGGTTCCTTTGTCAGAATGTGTCATTTTATCATTCTAAAACCTTGGAAAGTCTTATGTGTTGTGTGAAAGATTAAAATTTATACTTTAGGAGATAACAAAGATTCAGTGAAATCTCAAAAATTTAGGATTACTTTTCTTTTTTAGTTCAGTTGTTATTTAGCATTGATAAGTCAAACGGTTTAGATTAAATTATCTTGATCTCATTATCTCAGTCTCATCATTACTTTATAATGACTCCGTCTCATCTCAAACAGGAGCCAAATCATACTTATCATCATCAATTATCTGAGATAAAGAGGATTCAAAGTCTATTTCTTAGAATTACCTTTGTTAAATAGGATTTAGAGCTCTCTTTGAGAGGTTGTCCATTTTGTTTATTTTACGTCACTCATTTTGGTTAAATCATGTATAACACAATGTCATCTACACCTTATAGAGGACCAACTCCTAGGTCACAAGATAGAAATCAACCAGAGGAATCTTATGTTAACCCTTTTCCTCCACGGGATGAGGAACAAAAAATTGACCCTTCTACACATATGGATCCTTCTTTGTACTTTGAAAATGTTGCTAAAACTTCACATGTCTCACGTAGATCTGTAACCACCTAAATTTGGTCTGTTCCAACTATGGACCCTATTTGCCCTAAGTTTGATCATACCCCCAATTATGTCCAAACAACCCTATTATTGCTTGGCATAATTCTTTTGAAATCAATTTAATCTCCTAAAGTGATCAAGTCACTAAATTATTTACTTTTAGCCAAAATCAAAATCAATCAAATACATGGCTAAAAATGATTAATTTGTTAGGAATTAAATAAATCCCTAAATCAATTACTCACTTTCCATTAACCCATTCCCCTAGCCTATTTAATTTAATTAAAATGGCTATAGTCCCCTTAATTATTAAAAATCAATAAAATGCTTAAATAATTAATTCCTATATTTTAAATGAATTAAATAAGTTTAATTCATTTTATTTATATTTCCTTAAACCCCAACCTAACCTATCTCAACCACTTATACCCTGGGTTCTAACCCATCTCAACCCATTCCACCCTTGCTAATCTAATCCTAATTCTAATTCTGACCCTAACCCACCTCCTAATGTTGTCACATTCCATTAGGGAATGATTAACTACTCAACCCACTTGAGAAAGTCCACTTTCTCAAGCAAGACTTTCCTAAGGGACCAACTTGCCAAGTCAAGTCTTACACCCTTCCCATACTTCTTTAAGGCTTTCATTACTGCCTCATTAATGAAGATGCCTTAAGCCCATGTCTCCTCCATGTCTCATTAATGCTCAAGGCATTAATGGCTCTTGCACCACCATTAATGAGTCCCTCAACTCATTAATGAACCTTGTCTCCCCTCTCTCTCTCTCATTCTTCTATAAATAGTAGGCATTTTGGAGCACAAAGGAGCCTTCATCTCATATTGTAAATGCATTTTTATGCTGTTGGAATAGACTTAAACTCATATTTTATTTCATAGTTTATGCTTATGCATTGTTATAATGTCCATTTTTATACTAATATGCATTGCTCATTGAATAATAGCTTGTTTTTAATCAAATCTTTCATGCTAGGTTGTTTATATCATTGGTATTTAGCATAAATATGAGGGATTTTATGTTATTTTCTACACTCATCCTAGTTAGAAAGCAATAAGTCAAAGTTATGGTTTATATGCTCATTAGCCCTTATTTTTCACTAACAGACTGACTTATTGAAGTGTTGTGTTGCAGATAAAAGGTGCACAAATACACACACACATTTTTGGTTCCCACCGTGGGGCTCGATTTCCAACTTGGCCTCATTTTATATCACTTTTTCACTAATTTGCATTCTCATAATTCTGTTACAGGCTCATTTTGATCATTCTAGATCGCATCTGGGATACACCATCGCACCACAATAAATGAGACTCGCATCTGGGATTTCCCAGATCATTTTTAGTTCAGGCTCGCATCTGGGGAGCATACTATCGCATCTGGTAAGAAAGCTCACATACAGTATGCTCTATCGCATTCAGTGATTTTTTAGGCTCGCATCTAGTTAGAAAGTTTACACACTTCATTTGCCTAACTCTAACATTTTGACAAGTTGTGTTTTTGATGTCTTGTAGCCTAACAAGTGTTTGCAGGTTATTCTTGAAGGTTTTTGTGGGAGTTAACATAAACAGATACTAACTTGGTTTTTCAGGTTACCCAACCCCCATCTTGACTTCTATTTACTTGCTTTCCAAATTAAGATACATATTCCAATCTATCACTAAACTGACTAGAGGATTATGCTCTTTTCCTTTTAAGGAAAATTAGAAACTCACACATCAGTTTAGGGGTTGAACAAAATTTAGAGGTAAATGAACAAGCAATCTCAGAGTTTAATTTTAGTTGGGATCAGTAAATGAACAACAGAAATCACTAAAATCTTGTGGTTCAAATGAACAACTACATCGTATAATTTCTTTTGGAAAACAAAAATTGGACAATCAAAGCATTAAATATGTGGGATCAAAGAACAAGTTCAATCATTTAATTCAATTTGGCTCAGTAATTGGACAAACAACTCATTAAATTTTGTGGCTAATTGAACAAGGCAAAATTTCTTTTTCCAAGCAATCCTATTTTTCTTGAATAGGAACAAATTAAATCAAGCTCAACATAGCTTGAGGGAATGAACATTACTTTGTGTGTTTTGGGAGAAAATGGCTTAGATTAGGAGAGTATGCTCTTCTTCTTCAGAAGAATAAAAAATCTAGACATCCAAAGCTCGCCAATCCTTGGTACATATACTTAAATAGTAGAGGGCCTACCGGTTGAGGAAAAAATCTCCTGGGAATGACCCAAGCGAGGACAGGTTTTACGCCAACCCTTCCAACTCACTATAAATAGTTTCTTCCTCATATGCTAAAGCCTCGGAAGATGGAGCCATTTTTGTTCATGGAATTTTGACATCATTCCTTGAACATATCTGGGTATATGTAGACCAGAGCTGCTTGAATCTTGCTTGCGAGACTACATATATTTAGGTACTCATAGGGCTATACGCCTGAATTTTGCCTTGTGCAATTATATGGGGGACGGTTTTGAATGGATTGCCCAATAATCTACAACAAATTCAACTGAAAGAATTCCTGATTCATCCTCGAAAGGGTGATAATCTTTGTGCAAGGAAAAAAGTAATTGCCCCAAGACACTTGTCATATTGTGCCCTCACTTGCATTTGGAGTCGGCTAATACAACATCATGACTAGAGCCATTACATGCTTGGTGATGGCTATATTCTGATTAGCATTTGAGTGTGTACCTGAGTCAACGAGAAAAGATTTTCATCCTCCACCTAGAGAATAGGAAAAGATAAGTGTTTGTTTCACCTTCCTAACAATGAAAAACTGTTTGACATGTTCAAAAGATCATTAAAAAGATAAGCTCTTCAAAACAATCAACAAGTTTCAAACCCTGGAGTACAAGTGTTTTTTCACACATTACAACACCTCCTAACGCAATCTGGAAACAAGCAACTTCACGCACTTCAAAAACAAACTTTTCAGAACTGACAAAAATTTACAAAGACATCGTAAGATCGCATCCCAGATTTCCCAAGTCACATGCAGTATTTAGGATCACATTTGGTATTCTGTCTCGCATGTGGTTAGCACATAGTCACATCCAGATTCTAGGCTCGCATCTGGGAGATCATATTTAGGATAGTGGAAAATTGAAAGATAAATCCTTAGAAAGTCTCAGTTGATTAGGATACCCTTTTTTCTCTTTAGCTAGTTCCTATTGTCTCCTCTGGTCTCCCTGTTGAAATTTCAAAACTCTTTTGAAATGTCTACCTTGCATTCTCAGTCAGTCTTTCATGATCAGTTCAATATGTATGGTCTACTCGCTTTCTACCAACAACTTGGTTCCCAGATCACTATCAAGGCATTCTAACCCTCTGACGCTGGAGTCATTTACATCCACCAACAACAAACAATTACTTTTACCTAGACATGCCCACTTGAACAATCTGAAACTCTCACTTGCACTATGGGGAAACGTTGACAAAAGTTGAGGAACAACTTCATGGTTAACACAAGACGCAACAAGTACACATCTAAAGGATCGAAATTTCCTCCTAAAACATCACACTTTCAAGGGGAAACTTCTCGTAGTTCCCTTCTTGATCTAGATTCCCCTTAAATGGATAGCGACACTCGCAGATGGAGTGAACTTTTGAGGATTATAATAATGGAAAACACCAAAAGCCCAAAGACACAGATGAGGAAGAAGGACCCAAGTTTGAACGTGATCCACTTGGATCAGATAGTGAAGGGGAGATCCCTGAAGATGAGTACGAAAAACTCAAACAAAGTAAAAGATTCCATAAGATATTGGAACGGATAATTGATGACGATAAATAAAAGTACTTCCTCCATCTAGCGTCCATAGCTGTTAAATTACCTAAGGATTATGATGTAGAAAAACTCAAAGAAAAGGAGGTACCAAATCCGATATCTATTCTCACCAAAAAACTCAATTTGATGCAAACGGAGCTCACAAACCTCAAACAGGAGAAGGAGAAACCTAAAAAAAAACTCTTTGGACACCATTTGTCCATTTCCGTTTGAAAAGAGTATCACTATGGTCCCGTTTCCTCCCAACATGGCAAGACCAAAGTATGACAAGTACATGGGAGAAACTAACCCACATGACCATGTGAGGGAATTCTATGCTCTAAGCATAGAATACATGCACAAACCTACATATCTCATGCGAATATTTCCAGGAAGTCTAGGAGGTAATGCCATGGAGTGGTTCTCAAAACTGAACCCCAAGGTTAAGACATTCGAGGAGTTGATCCAATGATTCATCCAACATTACTCCTACAACATCCAACATGATGTAGCTATGATGGACCTATGTAATAGCAAACAAAGAATTGGAGAATCATTTACACACTTCCTAAAAAGATGGAGGAAGATGTTTGCACGATAATCAAGGGCCATCCCCAAAATAGAGAAGATGGAGATATTCATTAATAATCTAGTACCTAAATTGAACTATGCGTTGCAAATGCAACTCTCCAAGCTTCAACAAAATGATTAAAAATGGCCTCTGTATTGAGGAAGTCATGGTCAAAAGGGGAGAGATCACCCTTCAAAACAAAAACAAGACCAACAACTCCAACTCCAAGCCTAAATTGTGGAAACAAAAAAAAATGTTGTTAATGACGGTTGATGCCTCTAACATTAATCCTAAACCCGAGGTATTCAATCTAACTAATGGCATGCAAGCAAGCAAGGATACTAAAGTAACAACTCTCGCACCCAAAGAAAACAATGATAATAGCAAGGGTCAGACATGGACATCGAAACCCCAAAGAACATTCACTCCTTTGGGAGAGCCTCTTGAGACTATTCTAAAAACACTATTGGATAACAAAGTTCTTACAATTCCAAATTCCAAACTGTGGGAACCAATGGTCAAACCCAGGTGGTGGGATGATAACTCTTACTGTGTCTTTCACAAAAACAAGGGACATAAGACTAATCATTGCCTCAAGCTTAAACATGTCATCCAAGACCTCATCGAAGGAGGTAAGATCAAAGTAGACAAACACAATACTAATGAGGATCATACAACATTCAAAAAACCCTTTCCTAATTACGATCAAGGAGAAACATCTAAAGGGAAGAGTAACAAGGTAAACTACACCTATTCCAAAAATGACAATGTGATCAATATGTTAGACATCAAAACCGAATCCATCAATGTGGTCACAATCAAAGGTGTCTCATTCCACTCGAATGCTGTAACACGGAGCCAATCACAGGTTACAATCAAAGGACCTCCAAAACTGACATCAACATCCAAGGTTCCTATTGTAACTATTCCTAAACCAGTGTCGAAACATGTGGTTACTATTCCTAGAGAAAAATATGACTTGGTAGACCAATTGCAACAAACGTCTGCCTAAATTTCCATTTTTGAGTTGCTTAAGATATCCAAAATGCGTAGGGAAATCCTAGAACAAGCTCTACACACTGCAATTGTTCTAAAAGATATCGATATAGACAAGTTTTAAGTGATGGTCAATCACATCTTAGCGCCACTCTACCTCTCCTTTTTTGAAGAGGATGACAAGTCATTGACGCATCCACATAATCAACCCCTCCATATTGAAGTCCTTATTCATAAATCCCATGTTAGATGCATGTTGATAGATGGAGGCGCATGATTGAATATCTATACACTGGATCTAATCAAGAGACTAGGTCTCTCATAACAAACAATTCACTCTAGAAGCAAGATAACCATCAAAGCTTATGATGAGGAAGAAAGATCCTCTAGAGGTCTTATTGTTCTTCCTATCAGAGTTAGACCAATTGAGAGTAATGTCATATGTCAAGTTTTGGATCTACCATTGGCCTACAATATCCTACTAGGGAGACCATGGATTCACAAGATGCAAGATGTACCATCCACTTACCATCAATGCATAAAATTCCTACATAATAGGGTGGAAGTGATGATTCCTGCAGGCACTAACTACACTTGCAACATTATCAATGTAGGTAGCATGATCCCACACAACAAAGAGGATATGGATGTCGTGGCTCCTGAAACTACCAAGGACATGGTTATGAAGAGTTTTAGCAAAACCTTGAAACTTGAAGAAACATGAATGGGAGAGTACAAGATGGACATGACTCCCTCACTGACAAAAGTTCCGGTGTCACCGAGGTCCTACGAAAAACCTTCATCGACATTCACACTTATAGCATCCAAGGAGATAGAAGTATACAAAGCAACTGGCATGGTAAAGGCATCCACATCTTCTTTAGATAACACATAAGAACATGCAGTCTTAGACTGGCTTTACAAAGGAGAACTTGTGGAATCTGAGGTCAAACATGTGAAGATATCCCTAGAACAGTATGGAAAGGGATATGATTTCCTCACACAAATGGGCTACAAAGGAAAGGGTTGTCTAAACAACATAGGACTAGGGCTTATTGTGTAGGATTTGAGAAACATGCAAATCCACAGAACTTGAATACACCTGCATGCAAATGACCTGATACAAAGTAGAAGCACAAAAACAAAAAAGTAGAACTTAGAGATGCTCAAAAGAAGAGTCACGATATTATAATCTAAGTTATAAAAAAACATTACAAAGTTCAGCCTATAAAGGTGAACAAACCCTAATAATAGAAAAGCTAGGTTGCGCAATATAATTAATATAAAGTATTAATTATATGCACCTAAGAGATAGCTTAAGAGAAAAAGAGTAAGTAAACTAACTAATTACTCTAACACCCCCCCTTAAGCAAATCTCAGGAGGTAAGCTAACCTAGCACAGCTATGAAAGTAGGGAAAGAGGGTCCCGGCAACAAGGCTTGATCAGGTATCCAACAACAAGGAAATCTCTGTAAACCGGAGACAAAGGAGAAAACCCAGTGGGAAAAAATCCTCTCCAAAAAGAGATATAAAAGAAAGAAAAGACAAAAAGAATGACTTCAAGAGAATCTCTCAAAGCCAGTAGTACAATGCATGCTGCCAACCCCCCCGTGAGAGAGGGTCGAGGCTCCAAAGCCCCCCCAAAATGAAAGAACCCCCGGATCAATGAAAAAACCACCATGACTCCAATACAAAGGAGTGAAAGGAAGAGGGCACTGAAGAGGTGACCTCAAAAGATGAGGTGTCACTGGAAGGCCGAGTTGGTGTTCAAAGGAGTAGACACAAGGATCCTGAAAGGGAATCCCCAATGTAAGAGGTATGACAGGTGTGTTGACACTATCAGCAAAGAGGAGATGAGTGTCCTCTGTAGAGTCCTCAACAATCGCACCTGGTGGCTCGATGAATGGAGCTGGAGGGTCAAGCAGTGCTGAAGAAGAATCCTACTGAAGAGAACAGTACGCCTCAGGATGTAGTGTGGCAGTCACAACACCGGTCTCGGGAACAACACAAAGGTTCAAGCGACCTGACTGCACCTGAGGAGGCTCTCTTGAAAGGGGAGAGCTGTGCTCCAACAATGGAGATGGTGGACCAAAGTGAGAAAATATGTAGAGACGGGTGGAATGATCAACTATCCCTGTAGCAATAATGCGTCCTGTCACACTATCCCTGATGAAGGCTGAATCGGCCGTGAACTCAACTGTCTTCCCTGACCCACTGTGTGTAATATGATAAATCGAGAGAAGGTTTGCAGAGAGAGATGGAACATACAATACATCATTGAATGCGCCATCGTGAATGCTGACTGAACCTGTCCCACAGACTGTCTGTACAGTGTTGTTCCCCATGAGAATATGAGGAATAGGAGAAGTCTCAAAAGAAGAGAACAAATCCTGAGAAGATGCCATATGGTGAGAAGCAC
>MU223398.1:5044192-5058229 GCA_018584345.1 Thuja plicata
CTCAAAGGAGGTTACCCCCTCGAAGTGGCCCGCGATCAATAGATTCATTTTGCATTCTGCTATTGCTCTATATTCTGTGATTTCGTGCATTCTCACCATATTGCTGTAAGGAGGTTCCTCACAAATTTATGGTTTATATGCTCATTAACCCTTATTTTTCATTAACAAACTGACTTATTGAAGTGTTGTGTTGCAGATAACAAGTGCACACATATACACACATAAGATCAACTATTTTTCAATATGTTATAGAAGAAAAATTGGAAGACATAGAACAAGATGACTACTCTTCATGAGTTATAGATGCTATAGTGGAAAGAAATCTTGAAATATTCTTAGCAATGCTATTAGAGAAAGGAGTCAAACTTCCTTCTAGGTTTGATGTCTCCATAATATGGCCATAAAATCCATTAGTAGGTCATAATACAACTAGAAACTCTCAATTTAATCCTATTGTATCTCATGTAATGTCTATGCCACTACCAAATTAAATAGTGACATCACAAGCGACTTTTGCACAAATGGGTTCTTCAACCCAGGCTAAGTCATTTTCTACCCAAAATATGACAAGTGCTCAAACCATTTCATCAATGATCTTTGGTTTATCACAAGAAATGACATCATTCCCTTTTACATCAACTGCTCAAATTACAACATCAACTACCAAACAAGTTACAACCCATTTACATTGGAATCTATTCCTACTAGACTTGGGACTAGCTCATCACAACAAACATGATTATTCTTTGTCGGTCCTACTTTTAGTCAACGTCCTCCAAGGGTTAAATATTTATTTCAACAAAGGCAAAAACATCATCAACAACAAAAACAACCTCAGACTCAATATGTGCCTTAGTCACATGCATTCAAAAATCAGTACCAGATCCTTTGGAGATCATATATTTCAACACAACCATTTTAGAGACAGTCTTATACCAGGTCTTGGATCATGATCAAATACTGGAAATATTCCCCAGTCCTAAACTGACATTTTGATACAACAAATACAAACATTGCAAAGCCAGTTCTTGGACATTGAAAATTAATGACAAAATAAGTCCTATACTATAGAGGACTTGTACCCTTACCCTTTTGGTCACTCGCTAAACATGCCTCTATTTCCTGTACACTTTGAAGTGCTCAAATTTGACAAGTACAGAGGAAACACTAATCCTATTGATCACATCATAGAGTTCTTTTCTAGTTACATTGAGGTAGCACATGATGAAACATATCTGATGTGATTATTCCCCCAAAGTTTGGTCAGACTAGCAATGGAATGGTTTTCTCACTTACCTCATGGTATCCAATCTTGGGGAGAACTAGCTGAAAAATTCATTTCTCATTTCCATCACATTATAGAATGAAAGGTTAGCATTAAAGATCTATGTGATATAAAAAAAGGAAGGCGAGTCCTCTAAATACTAGTAAAGATGGAGGAGTACAACTAAAATAATCTCATATGATGTTCCCGAACAAGACCTCATAGTCATGTTTGTTGATAACCTTGTCTCGAAAATGACATACACTACAAAACTACAACTGGATCCAAAATTAAAACAATTAATTGAGTGAGGCACTCAATCTGAACAAAAATTAATCAAGAGAGGACTCCTGGCTGATCCAAATAAATCAAATAACACCAATAATTCTAATGATAAACCTAAGTGGTGGATTAAAAAGGAGAATGTTACCAATGACGATGTCACTCATGTTTAGATCGTCAACTATGTGCAACCTAAGATCTCATTGAAGGGGACATCAACATTAATTCAAAATCCTATGGCATATATGTTAGAGTAATAGACCTTTGAGTTATTAATTAAATCATTTCGATCTAATTACTAACTCACCTATTCACTCTAGTTGTTTAAGCTTACCTTAGGTTTTCCCTTTTAGGGTTTCGTGTTTCCTTTTATAAGGATTCACCTCTTTGCATTTTATAAGGAGATTGTATTGTAATAATTTTGTTCATAATAGAAATTCATTCTTTGAACATGGATATGATGTCTTTGGCTTTTTGGCCTCCATAGCTTCTTCTATCTTTTGTCTTTGCTTCTTCCATGTGATAGGTTTGCATGCAGGTGTTCTTGGGAGAATAGGGTTTTTCCTATTCTAACATAGTATCAGAGCCATCCTGTAGCTGGCTGTTTGTGTTTTGTCGAAGTGTATCAGAAGCTGGAGGTTTTTCTAGTTTTTTAGAAGATTGTTGTGTGGATTTAGGGGGACCTTTGTTTCTGGTCATTTTGGGTTCAAATGGACATTACCGTTGCGCTCAGAGTGCCCAAAAACCCCAGAATCCATATAAAGTTTGTCCATTTTGGACAACTTGCCCCCGAGGCAAAAAAATTTTGGTTTCCAGTGCCGTACAGGCATGGAAACTGAGAAAAAAATAAATTTTTTTTTTTTTAAAAGGTTTTTTATGCGTTTAAAAATGTGTGCAGTGCATATTTAAATTGCACCACACGTGTGCCTCCCCCAGCCTACGCCACCACCGGCTGCCGCCTCCCAGCCCATGTCGCCTCCCGGCCTACTCTGCACAGGTGCCACTTCGCCCGGCGCCCACCGCCACTCCGCCCTCTGCGCCACCGACTCCTCCGCATTGCCTCTGTGCCACTCGGGGGGATGTTTAGCCCCCGTGGGCTTTTACCGCTAGTGGCTGGTCACATTGGTGACCACGGGCTTCGACCCAGCCCCCTGCATGTGCCATGCGCCCAGGGGGTTATTGTTTTTAGCCCCAGGGGCTTAAAACTTGGATTTTGATGCTTTTTGAGCCCTTCTCACTATTTTCTCTCTTTATGGAGCATACGAAGGCCTTTTTTGGACTTCCTTATATCATCGGAAAGCTCTTTCAAGCTCTTTTCAACCATGGTGGTTAGGTTTTTTGGCTCTACTGTTTTGATAGTGTTTTTTTCTGTCAAAGTCCGATGTCTATTTTTTTCTTTCTGAGAGCCATATCTGGCTCATTCGAACTCTATTTTTGGCAAATTAGATATCATCGGAAAGTTGGTTTAGTGAGCTTTTTAGTTGCAGGGGTCTTTTTTCCAGATTCTTCTCTAGGTTCTCTCTCCTTCGAGTTTTTCTCTTTCGCACTTTGGTGGATTACTTGGGTTCTACAGGTCCTGGGATCTCTTCTTCTAATCTTCTGGCTCACTCTTCTTTCTGACTTCTGAGCATTGTATGCTTCTCTTCTATAGCATTCTTTTTTGTAAATGCACTGAGATAAAGTGCCTGCTTTTGCATATTTGGGATTTTGAGCACCTTGTGTATTTTTTGTACTCACACTCAGTTATAAAGTGCCATGGGGGCTTATGATATTTTTCTATTTTGTGCTCATCCACCTTTTTCAAGTGAGTGTACCTTCCATGACATTAGCCCATGTTGTGTGTCGGTGACACCGCCCTTTATATTGTGCTTGTACTTCTATTGCACTGTTGGTGTTCCTAATTCTTCTTTCTGCAGATGTTTCTGGCATTGCATTTCAGTGTTCCTGTCACCTCTCCCTGTTGAACATTATGGGGGGGTTCAACTGTTGGTTCTATTGCTTCCTTGGTTTGATTGATCAGCTCTTTAGACTTTGTCTTCTCTACCTGGTCATGCACTTCCGTGGGGGTTCCAGCAGTTACTTCTGACAGTGTTTGCAGCCTCATGCTTCGGAGATGCTTCTTGCTCTTTCTTGTTCCTTTCTCTAGAACTTTTTTCCTAGATTGGAGGCTTTGTTTCCTTCATCTAGTTCATCTCTTTTTGGGGTAAAGTTTTTCCCATTGGGTTTTCTTTATTTCCCTATTTCACATAGATTTCTTGTCCTTGGGTGCCTCTTCAGGCCTTGTTTTCGGGACCCATCTTTCCTGCTTTCTGCAGTAGTTTCCTAGGTTTTGCTTCTCCCTAAGCTTATCTGAAGGGGGGGTGTTAGAGTAATAGACCTTTGAGTTATTAATTAAATCATTTTGATCTAATTACTAACTCACCTATTCACTCTAGTTGCTTAAGGTTACCTTAGGTTTTCCCTTTTAGGGTTTTGTGTTTCCTTTTATAAGGATTCACCTCTTTTCATTTCATAAGGAGATTATATTGTAATCATTTTGTTCATAATAAAAATTAATTCTTTGAACATGGATATGATGTCTCTGGCTTTTTGGCCTCCATAGCTTCTTCTATCTTCTATCTTTGCTTCTTCTATGTGACAGGTTTGCATGCAGGTGTTCTTGGGAGAATAGGGTTTTTCTTATTCTAACAATATATACCCTTGGAAAATTCTCAGATGCAAATACGTGGATCAAATAACCAAATAAATAATTTCATGCAATCCCAACCTAATGCTCAGCGTCAACAAATGACTCCTTTTTTAAGGCACAAATATATGCCCTTAGGGGAATTACTTGAAGAAGCACTTAAGAAGTTAATCTAAAGTAATCTTATCACCTTACCTGAGATAAGAGAAGTTGAGCATGGTATGTTTAAACCTAAGCGGTGGAATGACAATGATTTTTGTAAATATCATCATGTTAAGGGTTGCAAAACATCAAACTATTATCGTCTGGATAATGCTATTCAAGACTTAATTGAACAACGCATAATTGATGTTACTAATGTTTAACACAAAGGAAACGTGAATCACACAATTTTAAAGGATCCTTTGCAAAATCATAATAAAGGTAAGGCCCCTACATTTGGTGGACAATCAAAGTAAGTCAATTATACCTACACTACCTCCAATAACATGATAAAATTTCTTAGCCCCGCAGAATGCTATATTGCAACAATTAATATCAGAGACAATTGTTATCATTTTAGTTGCACTAAATTGATAAATTGATTGTTATCTTACATTGGATTATGAATGTTATAGTTGCTGTTGCAGAATTGTTCAAATTCAAAAGAGAAAGTATACATGCAGCCTAGCAACTATAAACATGAGAAAAGAATTGCATAAAGGTACGTCGTTTCAAAATTTATTCAGATATTGAAGACAAATGCCTTATTATTGTATTCTTTTTAACACTTATGTTGTTCTCTAAGTATTTATCTGATTTAAAATTTAAAATTTAAAAAATGGATCATTACATTGAACATTCAAAATGAATGCAATAAGCAAGTATTCCTTTATAGGTTACATCTTTCAGTTGAAAACATTGAGAAAATGTACAGTACTAAAAGTAAACAAGAAGCATGCTATTAGTATGGAGTAAGGGTCCCATGCATTGCCTTATCATATGATTGTTGTCAGCTAGGCTTCTGCATGTTGGGGTTGAGCAATGGTGTCATCTGGGTCCTCATGACTTCTGCCTTATCTCATCCTAGTTCTTTTGTATTTTTACCTATATCATGAGAGAAAATGGTGTTAGATCCAACTGGATCTAAGCAATGCATGAAACACAAACAACATACTACTATTATCAACACTTTCATAACTACATATAAACTAAGTAAACATCAATGCAATAACAAGGTATACATCTATAATAACTAAATAAAGTATCAAAGGGACATAGTTTTATGAAACCTTTTACTGCATATAGTTGTTATCCTGCATTAGGAAGGGATTGATATTTAGGAAAATAGAGCATCCACATGATAGGTCAATAAATCCAAACAGGAAATCCACATTCATACATAAATGTCATCCCACATGACATTTACATACAGACATGGATTTGCTGATTGAATCCATCAACCTAACATGGGGATTCAGAATTGATTGTGTGCAAGCGAGAGATGTCCACAAATTCTAAAATATGATATGCAGGAAAGAAAAGAAGACACAACATAGTAATATCAGTGTTGTTATAAGAAATACATATGAAATAAAATAATGCAGATTGTTCCTAATTCAAAGATGTTACAACAAATAGGAAGTAGACTTGTAGATTAAATAAGTGATGTGTATGCAGAAGAGAGTGAACATGTGAAAAAGGGGGAATCAACAAATGATATATTTAGCTATAGATGATGCCATAATGATTAATTGACTTCATATGTCTAAGAAAAATAAAGTAATAGAAATGCTATTATAAGAGATTCTGGGTCATAGCAGTTGGCATCTAAGTGGTGAATGTAAAGCATAAGTATTCACATATACAATGATTCAGAAAGAGACTTAATGTTTCCAAATGAGAAACCCAGATTGTAGGATCCTTGTTGATTAGTGAACATAATGGCCTGAATGTTCATGCACAAGTGTCATTTTGGAATTTTCATAAACTAAATTGTTTATTATGTTCACTAATTTAAAAAGCGCATAATGTTGTTGTTTGAGAGTTTAACATAATATTTTTGCAGTGTTTCAAGATGACTAGTTTCAACTTCACAATCAGAGAAAGAAGGTGCAAAACAAGCTGAAATATCAAAGCAAAGTGTTCTAGAATAGTCATGATCAAATGCCAAGTTACAGTTACATAAACACTGGTATAATATATCTTTGGTGATTCCAAAGTACAAATTCAATAAGATCACTGTTGTTGCTGATTATAGAATGAATGCTATAGAATTGTTCTATAAAGTATATAAAGGTTTAAAAAATGTATCCTTGAGTGTCATGAGCCTGTGATCAAACTTCATTGATAATAAACAAACACTTTTATATCTTATTGCATTTCTTTTTTTAAAAAAGTTCCTATTCAGCATTGCAAAATAGAACTGTGTTTAAGCTTGGTAATTTACCAGTGAGTTTAGGAGTGTTCTCTATTTTCAAATATTGAATTCAAGTGCCTAAGTGATTGTGCCATCAAAAGAAAATAAGTGGAAGCAAGAAGAAATAAATGAATGATATTCTAAATGTGTTACAAGTGAGCATGTTAACAGTGAGAAAACATATGCAATATAATCAAGCTGTACTATCATTCTTTTATCAAGTTGTGATTATTCATTTTAAAAAATTTTAAAGCATGCAAGCCATCTACAGGCATTTGAAGTTAACAAATTCATCAAAGAAACCAGCTGTAGGAGTAATTTTTCAAACAATGGATCATCAATCTTGACCTTTTATCAAAGTATAATAGTGATGTTTGAATCAGCAAAAGAGATTTTAAAGTGATTGGTAAAAAATTACTGACAGTGATTATGCAATGAAGAAGCATTTTAGAAGCAAGCATGTGTATGAAGTATGCTCCAGATGTGTGTTCATAAGCTATGAGCATGTTATTCATTTTACAAGTTTTCAAAAGTTCAGTAAACATCTATAGTTGAGCCCTAAAATTTATTTATTTATCTATCAAACTGCTATAGGAGTTCTTATGAGTAAAAAAATATGAACAAAGATGTACTTTACAGACAGGAAACAAAGTGGGTTTTATTTTGTGCACTAAAACATCATTTTTTTGTGCAACCAAAAGATGAAGAAACATGAAGCCAATGATGTTTTTAAGCTACAGACAACAGTGCAAGACAACATGGTCAAATTTAGTGAAGTACAAAATGGGAGAAGAGTTTTAGCTAACTTATCTTCATGTTTCTCCATATTTAATGCAATAGAATCTATGCTCGACATCAAGTTTCAGTCAGCTTGGTAAGAGTATTAAGCTATGATTGATAGATGTAATGGTTAATACTGAGTTTTGCATCTCCCAATCACAGTTTAAGCTTACAGTGATTGAAGAAGACCCACAAAGTGATGTAGCTGCAAGATGCAAAGACTCACTTTGTAAGTGGTGTAATAAATGAAGTTCATGCTCAAAGTATTTTTAGTTGAAAGAAAACACACAGTTACATACCTAGTAGAGGCCGAGTTTCATGGTGAAGTCTAAGTGAAACTAAAATGTAACATGCAGTGCCATTACTAGCTAGAGTGAAGGAGGCCGACTCTAAGCAAACAATGAAACCCAAGTTCCATCTAAGATGCAGTGACCTAGATACACTCAAGTTCACAAGCAAAGAAGCTGAGTTACTGAAGAATAAACAAATACATATAGTGCCATTTTTCATGGTTACAACTTCTAGTTTATATACTACAATGGAAGCACCAAACAACAAGTTCAGATTTACAAAGAAAAACATGGAGCAATTTCGATAAAATAAGAAGATACAAAAGGATCACTTATATGTTACAAGTCAAGCACAATGGAGACACAATTACATAGAGGAGTTCATTTTTAAGTTTTTGTGCACCATGAGTTAAGGATGAGTCTAAAGATGTGGCTGGAAGAGGTCGATCTTCAAGTAAGATATCTTCATATCTTTCAGCCACACTCCAGATCGAGCCCAAGCTTACGGTGGTAAGAAGACCCACTTCAGAGCCCATCAAATAATACTAGCTCAAGTGCAAGATACCTATATTCAACAAACAAAGGGAGCCCAAGTTTGAGTTCTTGCAATGATACATGCAAGATGCCATATATTATGGTGTTTAAACTCCAAGTTCCAAGAGGTGCAGCCATGGTGAGAACTCGAGTTCTTATAACATATGAAAAGAGGCACCACTTTACATGGCATGCAAAATAGATGCAATAAACCAAAAGGAATAATACACTCCAGTTAATAGGAGAAGCCTGAACTTCCTCATTCATGGTTTTAAAACTTTAGTGGAAAGCACATAAAGAAGCTGAGTTTCATAGAAACATACAAGTTCACAACAAAGAGGCTGAGTTACCTTCTAAACTTGGCAGCAATTATAGAGAGGAGTCTCAGTTCCATGATCAAAGCCTAACTTGATGGAAATATTCTAGCAAATAGCAAAGACAAACAATCCAAATGCTAGCATGGCGGCGCCAAACAACAACAACAACAAAACCCTAAGCTCTTTACATCTCAACACACAAAATGCAATACGATACAATGATGGCTATGTTAGAATTGATAAAATTTTGGAATCCACAACGCAGGATGAGTTAAATTTTTGTCCACCATAGTGCACGACAACTCTACTAAAGGTGCCACGATAGTTCTATCACATGATATGTCAGAGATTTTTTAGTATTGTGTTGGTCATGTCGACCTTAGCTTGTGAAGTTAAGCAGTTAACTAGAGTGTCGAGTTTGCATATGGAGTTAGGGCTAATAATATTATGGTATCAGCTTCATGGGCTGGGTTATACAATTGTGGTTAGGGTTTTAGGTGAAGTTGGAACCTTTAGTTATTTTGGATATTCTTCAAGGGGATTATAATGTATTTGTAATATATGTTGATATATATTATTAATGTTGTAAATTAAATATATCAACATTAGAGGATATAAGTCTAGGACTAGATTTTAGGTGTGTCTTATGCCTTAAATTTAGGGTTTTAGAGAGATCATGGTGAGCTTTTGTTGGAGCTATATGTGTGGGCTAAAAATTAGGGGCAACCATCTGTTTATAGACACTTTTTAGGGGGAGTTTTCATTTTCAAAATAGGCCTTGGAGGCTATATATTATTATTTCTTATTCATTGTAAGGGGTTCAGAATTAGGGATAAAAGTTGTATTAGTGAACAAAATGTTCCTTTGCACCTTTTCCTTGTTTTTGTAACCATTTTGTAGATTTTGAAGATAATAGAGCTGGCCTTTATTCACATATTTTTCTGTGTTCTGTCATTATTCCTTTTCAATTTTTCTACATTTTAGTGTTCAACCCCTTTCGAGCATAGATTAGTGAATTGATTCAAATTCCTATTCTAGGTTATAAAGAATTAAACTTTTGCAGAAGTTACCTGTTTGTTGGTTGGATTCCTACCATTAGTGGCATCAAACCCTAATAGTGAATTGTAAACCATCCTAGGGTGTTGAAAAGTGAAATCATTTGCAAAAATTAGTAATGTGTGTTTTGTAAGTACAGTCTTGCAATTCTGATAAGTCTGAATCTATTTTGGTGTATCACCTTTATTAATCAGTTTTCATTTTTAGTTATCTCTCTCCCTTTTTCCCAAAACCATAAAAGTCAGCACTAGGTGATATCCCGAATCGAATAGGAACTGACCTAGAACCCAAAGATTCATTCTCTCATCCACCAAGGAGAATTTTTCCATGTTCCAATAGGATGGCTAGATTCTGCATCCAACTATAGGTGCAATCCTGATTGACAACAGTTTTTGGCACGCGCGGTGGGTCCAAAACTACTACACAGTTCTTTCAAGTTATTATTTCTTATTTCTGTTTTGATGTGAACAACAATATTTTTGCCGTTGAGAAGGTACTTTACCAAACACCTGGTGACTCTATTTGAAGGTTTTTTTTCACATTCAGTTATAGAATTATTTTAATGAGAATGGCTCCTACAAGAGCCAACAGTGAAGGGTTCATTTATCAAGAATTACAACCTAGCAAAAGAGGTGGTAGATCAGCAAAGAGAAATAGAGCATGTCAAGCTGTAGGGGAATCATCCTCTTTTCTCAGGGGATCTAATTTTTTATTATTTGAAAATCCTATCTTTGAGGATCAAGCTGACATTTCAGAAAGCCATGAGGTTATAATTGAATATTTTGGTTTTCCTGAATATTTAAGTGTTATTGACAATTCTAGATCAAAATTACCCATTTTTGAAGAAACAACAAGAAATCAGTCCGCTGCCATAACATCCACAAGTGGCACTACTACTCCAAGATTGAAAACATATCAGAGAAAGGTAACACAAGTTATCAAATCTATTTTGCAATCTGTAGTCTAACAACAGGTGCAAACTACAGTTTTGCAGCAAGTACCACTAGTACAGATGGCTCAAAATTTTCCATTTGTTGCCTTTAATGCTGATAGCCCATTGCAAATAGCTATTCATCATGATATTCCACTAGAAGCACTAAAAGGTTTGACGTATTTTAATGGTGAGAATCATATTTCAGCAATTGAGCACATTAAGGATATTGCTACTTTATGTGGATTACACCAGGTTACTCATGATGATGTAGCATTAAAACTATTACCAGCTCCACTTAAGGATACAACATTGATCTGGTTTAGAAGTTTACCAATTAACTCTATTAGTACATGGGATGAGTTAGGTACTATTTTAATCAGTAAGTTCGAAGATAGATTAGATAATTTCTCTTTGGCTAAGCAGTTAACTACTATTAAGAGAGATATCAATGAGCATATTTCTAATTTCATTTTTCATTTTCAAGGAACGTGGGACAGAATTCCAAGATCTGTTAGACCATCTAATGACTATGCATTTCTTTTCTTTTTGAAAGCATTTAACCCTGATATTGCACTTATGATACAGTCTATTGGGGGTAATACTTTACCTGTTGCTTATGATGTTGCTGTTAGAGCTGAAAATAACTTGATACAAGCTGGAAAATTACCTCCAAGGCCTCCAATGCCTTATTGTGCAGAGATTCAACTAGTTGTACCAATTTTCATACCACCTATTGTGGTTATTCCACCAGTATCATCATTAAATATGCAGGTTACAACAGAGGAATATGCTGCCACAACTCCTATTAGGGAGTTAAAAGAGACAAGTGACAACATTTTTAAAACCTTGCAGAGTTATGGCATTGAGATAACAAACCTGAAGAGGCAGCAGGGCCAATATAATAGGCCTCCATAAACCTCTTACCAGTAGAATAAGCCATTGAATCAAGCTTCAAGCTCAAACCAGCCAAGGCAAGCCCAAGAATAGCAAAGAAATTACAATCAAAGAGTGGGCCAAGCATACAATTATGCAACTCCAAGTACTTCCAAGGAGTTGACAGTGATTCCTCAAAATAATTGTGTGCAAGAAGCAGAATGGTGCAACACATGCAATGATGGGAATTATTGGCTAGATTTCCCTCATGCACTAGAAGCTAGAAGGAAAGATGTGCTAAAAGAATAGTCGACTAATAGTCAATACGAGGTACAATATGATCAATCACAAATTTAAGGTAACCCTGATATGTCTTTGGTAAATTTTAGTGATGAAGATTCTATTTTAGCAGCAAGTTTTGACCCCAATCAAGTATGGAGACCTATAGCAGCAGGAACAAGGTCAAAACTGAAGGCAGGGAATGATCAATAGCCAAAGGATCAAGTGCAACAGCCTACTGTTACAGTTCAATAGAAAACAAAGAAGCATTCATAAGCTCAGAAAGGAGCAGAATAGTCATTTCAGACCATGAATGAGCCTGCTATTTTAAATGAACACCAAAAGGTTAGTGCTCAAAACTTTAGTATTATAGATCATTTGAAGAAGACAAATGTTCCCTTATCCATGTGGGATGTTCTAGCTCTTCTAGGCCAAAAGGACATGTAACAAGAGGCATTACAAGCACTCACATTATTTGATGAAGTTTTGTCTTAGCAAACCCCTAAAGTTTTGGTTGCTACAAGTGCTAGTTCATCCCAACAATCAGCTAAGTTAATCAAGCCTCCTCCATTTTATGTTACTGTCACTATAGAACAACACTTAGTACACAATTGCATGATTGATTCTGGTGCTACTAGTTTAGTTATGGAAAAAAATATCGTAGACTAGTTGGGCCTCAAATATGAGCTACTAGAAAGAGGAGTAGTCCAATTAGATGGGACATCAGTTGCAACTATAGGAGTTATAAAGAATCTTGATTTAACGTTGCATGCTTGCCCTATTTTTTTAGTTCCTATGGATGTGTACATTATAGATTTTCCTCCTAACTTATCTATATGTTGGTCAAGAGAATTTATTGCTAAAATTAGAGGTTATCTATCAGTGGATTGGACCCACATGTTTTTTTACACAAGGTATGGTACTAAGGTTACTATACCCTAAACACCAATTGCAAAATTACGTGTTGAAAAGTATGTTTCTAGTTTTGGAAATGAATCAACAATTGTTTTATTTGGTTAGGAGGAAATACCTAAGGTTTTTTAGGCTCAAACACAAGTAAGTAAGTTTCCTTACATGCTGTTAGATGATTGGGAAACTGACAATGTAAGAATTTTAGATAAACAGATTGAGGAGCCAAGTTTGGGTAATTATGTTATCCATGAGATTTGTCGATTTAGATTTGGAACAACAACCTAATGCTGTTTGGAAGTTGTTCTTTGATGGATCACACAACAAAGTGGGTGCAGGAGGGGGTTGCATTCTAGTTTCACCAGAAAATAAAATGTATTATGCTTCTTTCAGATTCAATTTTAGTTGTACAAACAATGTGGCTGAATATGAAGCCCTCATAAATGGATTAAAGTTGGCCATTAAAAGAGGTGTTAGCTATTTGCAAGTTTATGGGGATTTAGAATTAATTATGAATCAAGTTAGGAATGTTCATGTAACTAAAAATTATTTGTTAAAGAATTACAAACATGTTGTATGGGATTTAATTGAAGGTGTGAGATCCTGTCCTACCCCATCCTAGTTCTACTTCATTTTGACATTCGATTTATCAGGATGGTACTCTGAGTATAGACATTTGATCTATTTTGGATTATATATGCTATCTTTGGATCTTATGAGATAGTTGTTATAGTTTCTTATGATGATCACGTTATCCGTACTTTTATATATGCTTATTTTGAATCCATGATTATCTATGATATAGACACTCTGCATTGTTGTCATCTTTTAGTATAATGAATATTGGTGAAATCATGGTTCTATGATAAGTTTAGGTTTATATGCTTATGTGGAATATATAATGTTTTTACGAATGCAGATATATATGTATTTGTCAAGTTAGATGTTATTACTCTATTTTTGAAATGATTATTAATGCAAAATTTTATAATGTACTGACATCGAATTTGAGTGTGCAGGAACATGGTCATGATTGTAAGTCGGGGAAACAAGATAGGATCTAAGTATAATTAGTTAAAAACCAAGGTCGACTCTAAGAAGAGTACGACCTTGTTGTGATGTAATTTTATTCGTAAACGTGTTGCATGTGTTCATATGGTTGACAATGTTTGTAAATGTATGTTTGTAAGTAAATTTCTTCTTGTGAATAATATTGTATTTACCCACTAAGCATGTCAATTGTGTTGTGATGTGTGCTTTAGTGAGGTGTCACTTGACACCTTTGTGATGTAGTGGCATGTTGAGTGTGATTATGGATCCCACCCTCTCCTTAGTTGGTCTTGAGCATTCCTAAGCTAGGTAGGTGGTTTAAGGAACCAAGATTTGATGAAACCAATACTCCATTTTCGGATGCATGATTAACTGGGGTTTTTGT
>MU223398.1:5078659-5092693 GCA_018584345.1 Thuja plicata
TTCAGCTCGAGAATACTTAGAGGAGGGATAGAATTGATGTTTGTAATTAGCGCGGAAAGCTTTCTCCTCCTCAAATCTATCATCAAAGTATTGTTCATAAAAATCATCAAATTCTCTTTCAAAATCAGAATCATACATATGCTTTCTAACAACAAGATAAATTTAATGGTTGCACATCCCTCTGTCAAGGAGTTTTTGCTAAATAAGGACTTCAACACCAAAAGAGCTAGCTGGATCACAAAGGCAATGGAATATGACATTGAAATCAAAGTTACCAAGTTGGTAAGAGGTAAGGGTTTATGCAAAAAACTTACTGGAAATGGAGATAACACTCCAAAAGATAATTCTAAAGTTGTCTTGGCTTTAGGAGACAATGAACAAGTTGCTATCCCAGATTTACAGAATGATTGGGTGAAAGAAATGGTTGACTTCTTACAAATAGGACACTATCCTGAAGGTTTGGATAGATAAAAAAGAAGGTACTTTATATTGCAATCCATTCCTTATTGTTTGCTGAATAATGTGCTGTATAGGAGGGATTATAATGGTGTATTTATGAGATACATCATCGAAGATTAGATTAACAAAGTTTTTGAATAATTCCATAATGGACTAGCAGGTGGCCATTTTGCAGCAAGGACAACAACATTGAAGATAATGAAGGCTGGCTACTTTTGGCCAAACCTATACAAAGATGCTTTCTTTTGGGTGAGGAGGTGTTTGAAAAATGCTGATTTCTCAAACAAGAAGAGGTTAGAAGCTTTACCTCTTAATCCAGTTCAAGTAGAGCAGCCTTTTATTAAGTGGGGCCTAGATTTTATTGGTCCTATAAATCCATCATCAAGTTCAGGTCATTAATATATATTGACAACAACAGATTATTTTACTAAGTGGACTGAAGCTGTTGCATTGAAGGATGCGAAAAAAAATTTAGTTCTAAATTTTTATGAAGATTTGATTGTAAGGTTTGGAGCACCTAAAACCATTATCTCTGATAATGCTTTGGATTTTTTGGGCACAATAATTATTGATTGAGTAGTAAAGAACAATGTTTATCTTAGCACCTCATCCAATTATTACCTACAGGGTAATGGACAAGCTGAATCAACAAATAAAAATATAATTTGCATCATCAAAATGACTATTGAAGACAACCAGCGAGTTTAGAGAAGCAAGTTGAAGCAAGCCTTATGGGCTGACATAATCACTCCAAAATGCTCAACAGGTAATTGACCTTATAAGCTGGTTTATGGAAGAGAGGCAAGATTGACAATTTCAGTAGAGCTACCTAGTTTGAGCATGATTAAAGAATTGGATCTACTAGACCAGTAGCCTATGGAGGTAAGGTTGGCTAAATTAATAGAATTAGAAGAGATTAGGAAAGAATCTTTTCAGAAGTTAGAGGATCATCATGTTCAAATGAAGAAGACATTTGACAGAAAAGCTATCGCAAGAGTCTTTCAAGAAGGTGATTTGGTTTTTAAATGATATGAGATGAAGAGTAGACCTGGTAAGCATTCAAAATTTGATGCTATTTGGGATGGTCCATTTGTGATTATAGGATGCAAGGTCCATAACAATTTTCAACTCTCAAACATGGAAGGAGAATAATTTCCAATCCCAATTAATGGGATCCATCTCAAGCGTTGCTTTTGAGGTTAGTTTGGTGTGAATAAGTGCTTTGCACATAGTTAGTTTCCTTTCAGTTAGTTGCAGTTAGTTATTCTATTCACACAATGGTCAAATCAAGAAGATACACATCACCCCTAAGTGATAAGTCCCTTGGATTCCCGGTTATAAATGATGAATAACTCAAAAATGTGATCATGGTGGGAAGAAAATTTGTTTTTCAGATAGTTTGCTTTGCAGTTTTGAAGGTTAGAATGAACAGAAACAAAAATATCAATCACATGACATATGCATGAACATCATACCCATCATATAAGATAGGGGTAATTTCTTCTATCCCATATCATATGCATCATGCCCACACATATATTATGCAATCAAAGATTGCTGTTCAGGCTCATTCTGCCTTTAGGTTTGGTTTGTTACTATTTCTGGACAACATCATCATCATCTGACTTATGCTCATCACATGATGCATGGATACATTCTCCTGCATCACATCATAAAAATAGGTTCAGACAATAATATTGAAGTGCAAGTTGTTTTTCATGGATAGTTTTTGTTTTCTCTATGTGTTGATCAACACAAGTTTCAGTTCTAGGTTCAGTTTTCAGTTGGTTGTCAGTTTGAGAAATTTAGTAATTCCTAAAATTTGAAGACTCTGGCCCAATGGATAAGAAAAAGGAAATAGGTATGATTTTGTTCAGTAGGCAAACACCCCTAAGAGGTCACCGGGAAATGTTATCATTTTAGTTGCACTAAACTAGGGTAAAGATCATGCACATACCTAGATTAGTAACATACTTCCACAAATATTGCCATAAGAATTGGAAATTGCAATCTCTAAAATGTCCCTTGAACGAGAAATATTGGATTCTATGGAAAGTGATATACTTGATGAGCATTCTAGAATGATTGATTCTCATGAGTATGAGTGGGAATCCCTTCAAAATTTTGAGACTGACACCCCTGAGTATTCCCCTCGATCCACTAGTACCATAAACTTAAAGGACATGTTTGACTGCCTAAACTTAGAAGACCAACCCTTTATTGTTAAACATGTCAATGTTCATTCCTTAGATGGTGCGTCTACCTCCCAATTTAGATTTTAAAAACTATAACTACAGTTCCAATTTCCCAAATTGAGTCATCTATCAACACTAAACTTTGTTTAGTCCATCCCGAGTCAGTCGACTTGGATCAACAAGGACATCCAGACATATATTTTTGAAAATGATGAAGCAATTGAAAAATTTCTAGGCCTTTGGGAAGGAATACCATCAGGAGATCACAAGGTTTGGTTTTATATTTATTTGGATAGATCTACATATTTTGGGGAGGCAGTTCCACTTTCTAGTAAAAAAAGTAAAAATGAAAAGAAAAAAGAAAGGTCACTACGTAAAAACCAAAAGACACTTCTTAACCGTGAAAAAGTAAAATAAAGACGTATCTTCTGGTGAAAACCTTTTTGAGGTGCCAGAAGATGGAAAGTTGGAATCCCTTCCCTTAGATGAGGAGAAATTAGGATTATTAGAAAAAGACACTGTTGAATTTAACTTAGGGGATGAACTCCACCCTAAGAAGATCTATCTTGCAAAATATTTCTCACCTGAGGAAAGAGAACAATTTATTGATTTCTTCAAGAAGAAGAAAATGAATTTGACTTGGTCATATGCTGACATGCTAGGTCTAGATCTGGAGCTTGTACTACATCAGTTACCATTACTACCAAATGCAAAACTAGTAAAATTGAAGCTTTGAAAGATGCATCCTCATGTTTCCTTATTCGTGAAGGTCAAGCTATAGAAGCTTCTAGATTCTGGTTTCATAAGACCCATTCCTTATGTAGAATGGATATCCAATCTTGTGCCAGTTACAAAAAATAATGGTAAGATCCGTATATGCATAGATTTTATAGACTTGAAAAAGGATTGTCCCAAAGATTATTTTCCTCTATCAAATATCAATATGATAGTTGGTTTTATAGTAGGACATGAAATGTTATATCTAATGGATGATTTCTCAGGATATAATCAAATTAAGATAGCTCTTTAAGATCAAAATAAAATCACATTCACTTGTTGGAAATACAATATGGGAAAGCAAGATGCTGAGGGGGGGGGGGTAAGTCAGATCTTCAAATTTTATCTCTTAAAACAAATTGATCCACAATCATACATAAATGTAATTGATCTATCATCTAGTAGCATTCATGACAGTAAATAAATAACACAAGACACAAAATTTTGGTAACCTAGAAACCCAATAAGGTAAAAATGGGGTGGGGATGACACCCACAAAATGTTCACTACTACAGAAATAAATGACTGTTAGGGCTATAAAGTTTGATCACAATATGTAATCTACCTAGTTAAAGGTCTGATCGGTTAAGAGCTATAGATCATTACAATCTACCTTGTAAAAGGATTTAAACTTACAACAAAGTAAGCACTCGACTAAGAGATTTAGAAAGGTCTGTTATAACCACTTTGTTAAGAGATTTCACCTGATATACTTGTTAGAATGTTTCAAGATCTGATCCTTCGACATGCACTTTGATGTTGATAACATATCTCCTCTTTTCAATACCTTCTCTGAACTAATAATTTGATATATCTTTACTCTTCTACTCACTACACTTTCACTCTGCTAGATCTATGCTTCCTTTATCAAAAAAAATCTTCACACATCTCTCATGTACACATACACCTTCTCTCTATGTACTCTCTTAATTAGGTCAAGAAGCAATCTTCATATACTTTACGGATCTAGCAATTAGATCTAGATCAATGATCAAGATCAAATGCTTATGCCGCTTAGGCAATCCAATTTTCTGATTGGCTCCATGCTACGTAGTGGGATCAAATAATTAAATGCATAATTATCCTTGTGAAAACATTAAATGCTTAGATAAGTTAGCCCAAAATAGTTTACCTCGAAATTGGTGTCAATCCTGACATACATAACAAAACTATCTTGCTCGGCACTGAAAGACTCTATCGCTCAGCATGAACTGAACTTGGTAACCGTGTAACTCAACAAATATTATTTTCTTGTCAATGATTGTGCTAGATAGCTCAGCCTATACTGGATAGCTCGGCCGCAGTGATGACCGGCTAAAACTGCCTAGATAAATAACTAAGTGTGGGACACTAATGATCAACAAAACTTAGAGATCGAAAATCTCCCCCTTTGATATTAGTGGAAAAAACACTTATCATTTATATTCACAAAATTCTCCTAAGTACACAATGTACTCCCCCTTAGATTATACTTCATACTTCATACATAATATACATGCCTTCAACAAAGATATTTATACCTATTTTTGCACATCTTTTTCTGTTTCCAATCCTGTTTCCCCTTTGTTTTTGTCACTGATAGATATGGGGGTTTAGTTGTATTTGTCTAAAAATGGTTTATGAAGCTATAAAATCAATGCAAAAGATGTATCCCAACTATCCTTAATAAACTTCATGACCTCCAACTTAACTTCTAGCTGAACAGCTAGACTTACCAAACTATTTGCAGTAGAGAGATGAGAATTTCTCTTGACCAATTCTCATGCAGTTGTGAGTTCCTTCTGAATAACCTCCTGATGAGGTATCAAATTAGCTTGGACTGTTATTAGTTTGGACCTAATTTGTCCATCTTTAGGCATAAGCTCGGCTAATCTCCTTTGTGCATGAGTAAATCTATCAAAATGGATGGAGCTAGAACTAGCATCCATGCTCAATGAACTTGCTGTTGACTTCATATCTAAATGCAACTTCTCAATAAGCTGTTGATTCTCCTTTGTAAAGAATGTAACATCACATAATCTTTTGTATAATGAAAAAACATTATTTGCAACTTCCTCAAGAATCTCAATAAGAGAAGAAAGTTCAACCTGTTTGGTGGCAATCTCTCCAAATATCTTCTCCAAGACTTTGTTCTCAAATCTTCTCTCAGACCATTGCATCAATTTTTCATTGGCCTCAATATTTTCATCAGTCATTTTCTTCACAATGTGAAATAACTGTTCTAGTATTGGTGCTTGCTTATTTTCATCTTCCATATCAAAAGCTTTAATGAAAATATCCTTTATGTCATGCAAAAATTTCTTCTGCTTATGTTCCCTCTTCATTTCCTCTCGTCTCTTCTTCCTCTTCAATGGGTCTTGAAGGGTGTAAATTTTCTCATATGTCAAACTCTTAGGATCCCATTTAGGAATCACAATGACTTCATCTAATGTGACATTTCAGCTTGGGGACTTTTTCTTGTGTAGCTTCCTCTTCTTGAGCTCTGGTGAGCTGATACTCGACTCAGGTTCTATGATCTCTTTTCCTTTGTCAGTATCAATTTCAATTTATACCTTCATCTGAGTCAAGATTTCCTGCTGATCAGGTATACTTCCTATTTTGGGTCCAGTGGGAGTAGATGTTGCAGAGTGTGGTAGATCCACCAATACTTGTATAGCCTCTTTTTCTATAGGCTTATTTGAAATTTCTTCTATCTTCTCACCACTCTCTAAGACTATTTGTACAACCTCTAAAATAGGTGGATTAGTATTGATTACCTCTTTTTCTCCTTCTATCTCTGTCTCTACCTTAGTTGTATGAATGGGCGGTTGCATACCTATGTCTGCCGACACATTCTAATCCTCGACATCCACATTGTTGTCTTCTCCAAGTGTAGTGTCAATGGGACTATCCATTGTCAAATCTACACTTTTCCCATCTCCTATTTTCTCTTGTGGTTCAAACTCAGTCACTGCTTGGTCAGTAGCAGTTTCTTCTTCTATTTCTTTTGGCTCTGAGGTGCCTTCACCTTTCTCATCGGCCTTCTTAGTGATTAACCCAAAGGTTTCCTTCCATATTATGGTGCTCTTTTGAACTAATCCTTCAACATCATTCTTTAGTATGGCATAGGCTCTTTGTTTAGGAATAAAATTCCTTTGATATTCTTCAATGAATTTTTCTATCTGTTTCTTGGTTAGATCAGGGATAACCTTAGCTAGTGTTCCTTCCCTTATTTGTCTTTGGTCATTAAAGAATACTACCACTTTTGTGATAAAATATCATAAAGGTCTATAGGATTAAGATTTCCTATTTCTATAGGTTTCATCTTGTATGTACACATCATATCTAGCAATGCTTCCTGAATCTTGTGTTTGTTTCCTATGCTTAGCTTCTCATACTTGATAAATTTAAATCCTGCTAAACCAGTTGTACTCCTAATATTCTTGCATACCTCATCAATATTGGTCACTATTTTATGTGATGCGATAGGTATGTTTCTAGGTTCATCAGTATTTGTCTTCTCATCTTCTTCTTCTTCTTCTTCTTCCAATATTAGTTTTCTCCTCGATCTTTTCTCAAGTATGCTTGGTAGTGCCTTAGTTTGAACTTGTTTTCTATTTCCTGAACTGCTCTCACCAACATTCTTCTTTGTATACACCTTTGTTGACTTGGACTGTGCATATATAGTTAATGCCGTTGTCTTAGGCTAGTTAGAAATAGGAGGGGCAGCCTTAGGTTTTTCTTGACTTGGTTTAGTTTCCTTGGAAACTATTGGCTGCTTCGCTTTTCCTTTCACAATTATATCCTTTTCAGGTTCACTCTCTTCTTCTTCAGTAGACATATCTTCTCCATGTCCTATTGAAAAACCCAAAGGTGCATCCTCTACTTCTTCATCACTCTCAATTCCAACTATCTACTTCAGATTTTTGACAATCTTGTTGCTTTTCCTCTCCATAGTGCCTGCCTTCAAATCCATAGAGATTTTGGACTTAGCTTCTTCATAGTTTCCAAATTTTTTTTCTTCTCTATCAATTTCCTCTGCCAATAAAGCTATTATAGCTGCAGATGTCTCATCAACATTCACTTCATAAGGTAATGTCCTTAGCCATGATACCCTCGACACTACTGCCTACACATAGGTGAAATCTATGTCTACTAGGAAACAAACATCCTCATAATATTTCTCAACAAGTGATCTAGGAATTCTATTCCTCAATCTCATATTTTTCTTGAATTTGACAAAATATGTTCCCATCACATTGTCAAAATTATCACCTAACTACTGAATAAATGCATTGATTTGCTGCATGATAGGTCTGTCTATTTTCCACACTATGTTCCCAAAAGTAGGAAATATACTCTGTATGTAGAAAAATATACAAGTGAGTAGAGATCCAAACTTACATATTGAATTATTTTCCTTTCTAATTGAAGCAAGGTTCTTGACCAATTGCATCAGTTGAAGCTTGGCAAGGTCATAAGAATGATCCTTTTTCACAATCTTCCAAGCCTGGTCAACTGTAATGCATGGGACACTGTACAGTCAGCTCGACTCATAAAACTTATGAGCAATAACCCTGACTACAAAATTAAGCTCCAAATCTGTGATAGTAGATATTGTCATCCCTCTTTTGTTCCAAATGGCTCCAGTGAACTCTTCTATGTTTTCCTTACTCTGACATCTCATTTTCCTCTTTTTGTTAAGAATTGGATAACTAGTTACACGATGGATGCTTTCATTTGTAATCTTAACTGGTCCATTTTCCAACCATATATTCATGTCATGTACATGACTTAGAATAATCTTGATCCATTCCATTCTGAAATCCCTTGGAAAGTATAGGGCATGAGTTAACCCTCTCTCAGCTAAATGTTTATGTTCATCTTTTAGGGCTCTGTCTTTACACAGTTTGCTGAAAGATTCTCTAAGCTCGTGATCTCCAACTTCACTTATCTTGCATATATAACATGACCTAATGTCATGAATCATGAGTACCTTAGGTAGAATTTATGATAGGGCTCCAGTTAGATCACCCTAGATGCCGCTATTAGGAACTGCTCAAAAATTAGGAGTCACACAGGCATCGCTCCTTACCAATTGAACTTTTAGAAACTCCTTCTCCAACTTTTAGAACTAGCGGCCATGATTCCAAACAAAATAGGGTTTCAAAAGATGATGAACATAATACCTCGATAGATTTTGAAATTTTCACTTTTACTTAGGGTAGCCGACAACACACTGTAGAAGTCTTCAAAATATCTTTGTAGAAATCAAGTTCACAAATTTCTCCAACACTCTATGAAATTCTCAATCGCAAGGTAAAAATAAGTAATGAACGACTCATTCCTTTATAGGATCCAAAGGTCAAAAGTTTGGTTTGCAATAAATGTTCTGTCCATTGAGTGAGTGCCAAATAGTTGTCCTCGCCTGACTCACAAAACTCATCTTTCTCTCAGTCGTAACCCAGACCAACTTGGCATACACTAGAGAACTGGTCTTAGTGTACAATAACACTATTGCTTGGCACCTATAGTGCTTATTGGATTTTATAGGTACATGTTTCAAAACTATGTCCTAATGCATCTCAACATATGTAGATATGGACTTTTGCACTTTATATGTTAGGAACTGATAAAATATATGAGATATAAACATAGTTCATTACATACCTTTCTTGCTTAATTAGTGACGGTGTGATCACCTGATCTATTAGATTGGGTGACCTCAGCTTTAGTAGCTTCACTGCTGCTCGGTTATGTTTTTCTTACCCATGTTTGATTCATCTGTGTTCTAATTTCCTCAACAGTAGGAGTAGGTACCCTTATCTTGCAATCCTTCCTAGTGTGATTGATTTTCAGACAATTATAGAAAACTAGGCTTCCGTTCATCCAACTCTTAGATTTTCCTTTGAAATGTGTCTTTATGCAATTTTCTAGAACATGTCCATACTCACCACAATAATGACAACTATGCCATGTGTTGTAATCCAAATTGTAAGTGTTACCTTTCCTTGATAATTTTTCTTGTGTCTTTGATGTCCATTTTTGTTTAGTATTAGATATGCAATCTTGTGCTCTATGTCTAAATTTTTGACAGTTGTAACAATACCCATTGAAACTAGGTGTGGGACGTGTATTATTTTCCTTTGCCCAACATTCATGTGCTTTATATCCAAACTTTTTACATTTAAAGCAATAACCATTGAACTTAGGTTTAGGATTTGACTTACCATTCTTGCTTTAGCAGATGTTTGTAGTGTGTCTTAGTTTTCCACAGTGATGTCATATAGGCTTGTTGTTCTTTGTCTTTACATTCCTCTTTTCACCAATCTTAGATGATTCTCCTTTCTCAGAATATGTTTGTTTTTCGATATGACCTAATCCAGAAGAATCTCTAAATCTCCTTGACGCTTCCACTATATTTTCAAAATGAGTCAAAGATTCATTGGGTCTATTCAATCTTTCATTCAGTTCTTTCTCAGATCTCAAATCATCTTTCAATCGACTGTTCTCAGATCTCATATTCAAATTTTTTATGTCTTTCCTACTGATCTCTTGATTTTCAAGTAGCAGTTGATTCACCATGTCAACCTAATTATTTGTCATCATTTGTACTTCATGTGTCATTTCATCAAGTCTGATAGTCATCATTCTTTTGTCTTCTTTGGCCATAGCTTTTTCATCTTTAGCTTTCTTATTTTGTTCAACTACTTCACATAGTCTTACTGTGTGTGCTTCTTGTTCTCTCTTCAAGTTTCTGACTTCTTCACACAATGTATTTTTCTTTTCCAGTAGATCTAAAATCGTTGCATTTCTCTCAGTGGAGTTTCTATTCTGAATTGGATTTGCAGTGTCTTCTTCCTGATAATGTGTGTCATTCATTTGTTTGGACAAATATTTCCTAGATATCAAGGACTTTCTCAATTCCCCTCTTTCTGTCTCAAGCTGATGTAATGCTAGCTAAATTTCAATCTTTTGATTCTCAATGACTTTTACCCAATTTGTAAATCTCCATCTCAAGATCTGTACTTCTCAAGCTGATTAAAACCTTTTGTAGGAGAACTGAGCTCTGATACCAATTATTGTAAATACAATATGGGAAAGAAAGATGCTAAGAGGGGGGGGGGGGGGGGAATCAGATCTTCAANGGGGGGGGTGAATCAGATCTTCAAATTTTATCTCTTAAAACAAACTGATCCACAATCATACATAGATGTAATTGGTCTATCATCTAGTAGCATCATGATAGTAAATAAATAACACAAGAAACAAAATTTTGGTAACCCAGAAACCCAATAAGGTAAAACTAGGGTGGGGATGGCACCCACAAAATATTCACTACTGAAGCAATAAAGTGTGCCTATTAGGGCTACAAAATTTGATCACAATATGTAATCTACCTGGTTAAAGGTCTTCCTGGTTAAGAGCTATAGATTATTACAATCTACATTGTAAAATGATTTAAACTTACAATAAAGAAGCACTTGGCTAAGAGATTTAGAAAGGTCTATTAGAACCACTATGTTAAGAGATTTCACCTAATACACTTGTTAGAATGTTTCAAGATCTGATCCTTTGATATGTACTCTGATGCTGATAATAGATCTCCTCTTTTCAATATCTTCTTTGATCTAATAATCTGATATATCTTTACTCTGCTGCTCATTGCACTTTCAATCTGCTATATCTATGGTTCCTTTATCAAAACAACTCTTCACACATCTCTCATGTATGCATACACCTTCTCTCTGTGTGCTCTCTTAATTAGGTCAAGAAGCAATCTTCATATACTTTACGGATCTGGCAATTAGATCTAGATCAATGACCAGGATCAAATTCTTATGCCGCTTATGCAATCTAATTTTCTGATGGATCCATGCCACGTAGTGGGATCAAATAATTAAATGTGTAATTATCCTATTGAAAACATTAAATGCTTGGATAAGTCGACCCAAAAAAAATTACCTCAAAATTGGTGTCAATCCTGACATACATAACAAAACTATCTTGCTCGACAATGGAAGACTGCGTTGCTCAGCATGAACTGAACTTGGTAACCGTGTAACTTGGCAATTATTATATGCTTGACAAAGAATATGCCAGATTTATCAGACTATACTGGATAGCTCGGCCCCAGTGATGACCGGCTAAAACTACCTAGATAAATGACTAAATGTGGGACACTAATGTTCAACAAAACTTAGAGATCAACATCACTTGTGCTTGGGGAACATATTTTTGGAACATGATGCCATTTTTTCTAAAAAATGCAAGCACTACCTACCAAAGAGAAATGACAACGATCTTTCATGACATGATCCATAAGACCATGGAACATTATGTAGATGATATATTTTCCAAATCAAAACTTAGAGAGACACATCTACAAGTATTGGGAACAATTTTTGATAGGTTGGAAGAATACAAGGTTCAATTGAACCCAAAGAAGTGTGTTGTTGGGGTCACATCTGGAAGACTTATGGGATTTATAGTTTCATATAGATGCATAAAAGTGGATCCTAAAAAACTAAAATCAATATTAGACATACCTTCTGCAAAAAATCTAAAATAGCTCAGAGGACTTGAAGGAAGTTTGCAATCCATCAGAATATTTATAGCACATTTGGCAGATAAGTGACATTCATTTCAACATCTATTGCATAAAGCAGTGACTTTTGTGTGGACAAAACAATGCAAACAAGCTTTCCAAATTTTCAAAAGCTATCTCATGAGTTCTACAATGTTATTTCTACCAAATCCTGGTAAACCACTTCTGCTATACATTTCAATTATAGATTCAACAATAGGCGCTCTCCTAGCACATCATGATGATAACGAAAAGGAAATAGCTATTTACTACATTATCCAAACTTTGGTCAGGTATGAGATAAACTATTTTTCAATTGAGAAAGCATGTCTTGCTATAGTCTTTGCTTCTCAAAAGCTAAGACCTTATATGTTGAATCACCAAACTAAGCTCATAACACACATTGATCCATTAAAGTATCTATTAAGTAAAGCAACATTAACATGAAGATTTGACAAATGTGTGACAATTGTAAGCAAGTTTTATATCGACTATGTGGATCACAATGCTATAAAAGGACAAGTCATTTCTATCCAACTAGAAAAATCCCCTGTTACACATTATCAAGATAGTGTCTTTGAGTTCCCTGATGAAGTAATTTTTACCATGGAAGCATAAACAATAAAAGTTTGGCAATTATTCTTTGATGACTCATACACAAACCATTGTGCAAGAGTAGGAATAGTACTCATCACTCCGCAAAAGGATGCAATTCCTATATATTATTGACTTAATTTTCCATGTACCAATAACATAGCTGAGTGCGAAGCTCTAATCATTGGGTTAAAAATGGGTATACAATGGAGGATAAAGAATCTAAGATTTTATAGTGATTCCCAGTTGGTTATCACCCAGGTCAATAATGATTACATGAAAAAGGATAAATAACTTATCCCATACAGATAAATGATGGATAAACTGCATGCTTCTATTCACTGCATTATATTTGAACAAGTTCCAAGAGTTCAAAACAAAGCTGTAGACGTGATGGCTACTATAGCATCTTTGATTGATATGCTAAGCAATGAAACCCGATTCCATTTTCTGGTAGAACAATTGATGGTTCTAGCCTATGAGGCTCCAATGATAGAATAAACATGGTATAAAGACATGTATACTTACCTTCAAGATGATATCCTCCCAACTAACCTATATTCTAGAAACCAAAGGAAGTCTCTTATCTGACAAGCCTCTAGGTATACCTTTCTCACTAATACTTTGTATAGAAAAAGTCTAGATGGAACACTTTTAAGATGTCTTAATCCTACAAAATCTCAGAGAGCTTTGTATGAGGTTCATGAAGGATTTTATGGGGCTCATTCAGGTGGTAATAGTCTAGCAAAGAAAATATTAAGGATGGGATACTATTGGCCAAAACTAGAGGCAGAATCTCATAAGTATGTACAAAGATGCAGAAAATTTTAGATGTATGGAGACCTTATTCATGTGCCAGCTCAAGAACTCCAACCCATCACTTCACCATGAACCTTCTCTAGGTGGGGATTTGACCTAGTGGGTAAAATTACACCCATTCCCTCTGATGGTCATAAATACATAATCATAGCCACATAGTACTTTACTAAATGGGTGGAAGCTATTCCTTTGACATATATTAGAGGTAAGAAGATATCTATGTTCATCTTGAACTACATCATCTGTCAGTTGTTGGAATAATGATACATTTGGCATCAGTGAATGCACTTAGTGAAAACACTTATTCGGTTTTGAATGCTTACCGAGCTCATCACTCAGCCCACAGCCTATACCGAGCATTCAGTAAAGCTCACCGATCAAACAGTTCAAACCGAGCAATAAGGCAGTCACCGAGCATATGAGAAAAATAGCAGTTATTGAGCAGATGGTAGTCACCAAGTCATCAGTTGAAGATAACTAAGAAGTCAGTTACTACTGAGTCACCAGAGGTTACCGAGTGACAATGTATCTACCGAGTCACCGTAGCTACCGAGTTCCAAGCTACACTTCGGGACTAGTATGGACCAAGCCTCTACTCTTACCGAGAGCATGATGATGCCGAGT
>MU223398.1:5110240-5120405 GCA_018584345.1 Thuja plicata
TATATATATAAGTCTATACATACTTCAGGTCAGATCTACATGCTTAATTCCAAAACTGAGTCAACTCCAAAAATACTTTACACATTATCTACCAAGATGCTTCACATATTTCATCCAAATAAGTTGGAAAACACAATGTAAAAATTAATGTCAATTGGAAACTACATGCTATGATCAATCCTTAACCTTACCCAAAAAGTGCAAGAGAAAATATAGTCATCTGATGATTTGTGGAACTCTTGAGCAACTTGTTCTGTACTAGAGAAACAAAACAACTACCAAATGAAATCTCCAAACCTTATATCTTCCATGCCATATAATCTTATAATGTGAAATCATGAATATGAATTCTTCCTTTATCGATAAAATTACTGTAAAAATCATAAAGTGATATTTGTAACCACAGAGGAGTGCAAACCAAAACCCATATACATATCTGTCAAAATTATTAGAGATCTTCATGCTCATTTTGCTAGGAAATTCATGACATCAATGACAACATTCCAACACTCCCCCCTTTGTCATTTATGGAAACATGCATAGAAAAATGTCACCATACTATGTATATCTATCTACTCATATATCTCCCTCTTTGACATCAATGGAAAAGAGTTTATACAAATTTTTTTATGTTGATGTAAAATGAAAATAATTCCCCCCCATAAGTAAAATACAAAAGATTTTGTACAAGTAGAAATTTACATACTTATACAAGTAGAGTTTGTCAACTGGAGGATGTTGACCCTTGAAGCTTCTGCAGATTTCATTTTTAGACATCGTTATGACCATCCCATGCATGTACAACATCCTCAAGAAAATTGTTCTGGATATCTAATATTTTCATATAATTTCACTTTCCTCAACAACGGTAGGAGCTAAATTAGATTGTTTTTTTTTGTGCTTAAAGAAGAACATGAGAAACCAGGGATAAATATTCATTTATCAAATCCCCTAGATGTCCTAAAGGTAAAATAATGTTTTCTCTCTCTTTTCACAACTCGGAGAACCTTTTTTGTAACTCTTCAATACTATTTCTTGTTGTTAGCAATAACTAAGGGGGGAGGGGGAATCAGTGGCCTCAAAAATTAATCCTTAAATCAACCCTTAAAACTTAGCACCATAAATTATACCTCTAGTTATCTTCAGTCCTACAAGATGAATGCCTTGAAATACTTATATAAAATTACTACTTGTCAGAATGCTTTGTAAAACCTTCTTCTGTATGCTTACGGATAAGCAGTCTTTCTATTTATTGAAACACAATAAATAAATACTATATACCGATCAATCCAGAATAACTTATGTGAAATGCAAAACAGTAAAGTAATGAAACATAAACACATAACACATGGATTTTAAACATGGAAACCTTATTAAGGGAAAAACCACTAGGACCGGTACCCCAAATTTTCACTCTTCTAAAGTGAGCTCGGTTAAGAGCCAACCATGTTAAAGGTTACAAACACACTATTAGGTGTGACCTTGTTAGAGGATTTAAAAGATAGTTTGTCACTTAGTATCTAGCATCTAATTCTACCATCCTTGATCAAACACTCACTTGGCCTGTCAACAGGTATCGGGCATATCCAATGCTACTTTATATGATCAAAATTTTTGATACTCCTTGGGATGTATCTCAATTACAAAAGACATTTAAGTCTTGCTCGGTTAAGAGACTTGATGCTTCAATGGTTAAACTGAAACAATAAAGTGATCTGTTCACACATACAACTTGAATTGTCAATTTTTAGATCTATTGTAAGTGCATTACCTCTTTGATCATTATAATCAATTCAATACCTTTGCTCCACACTATTCTTCTCTGTGATGTTGTTTCAGTGTTCATTGGTGTCTGCAGAAGCTAGCTATTTCCCCAACTTGTTGATTAGGTGTAAATGAAGGCTTTCTTCTCCTTCTTAATCTCTTCAGCATCTATTCTCTTTTCACTCCCTTTCACCACCTTTGTAATGAATTAGGTTGTCTCTTTATAGACATGAGTCACCATTTCTTGGCTTTCTTGATCTTGGCGTGATCCACAATTCTTGCCAATTATATTTAAATAAAAACTCCAGTTTTATCTCATAGAGATCTTCTTGCCAACTGGACAAAGCAGCTTTAAATCCACTACTTCTCTCCGGTTTTATCTTTTCGATTAAAACAATGATAAGTATCAGTTAAGCCATTTTTTAGCTCTTGACAGCTAAGCATTTTTTCATTTTAGAACTCTCTATTATGTCGGTCAATACTTCAGTTAGTCGTCAGTGACAACTAACTATTCCATTGGTGTGACTTCAGTTGTCTTCAGGATCTCCGTCCTTGTCTTTTTCGTCAGGTAACACTATAATTCTGTCTGTCGGGTTACATTGTGCTTTTCTCATCGGGCAACACTGTGACTTTTCTCATCAGTAATGCTATGCATTTTCTCATCGAGTAACACTGTAAATTTTCTCTTTTACTCTGTCCATCGGTGTCCACTCCATCGGTGTATATAGTCACTTTGTGAATACTTGACTTATATGCATTACTGATAGCATAGCCTTTGATTCATCAGTTCTTTGAAGTCTTTGGAAATATGTCCATGACCATATAGATTATATCAAGTTGACATCAATGAAAATACAATACATTAACTGATTTAATGTCTTGCATGATCATCAACTTAACATCTTCAAACATTCAATCAATTATAGTTCATCAATCTCTCCCTTCGGCATTGATGGCAACACACTACATTATCACACTATATTATTAATAATGCAATATGAAATATAATAGTTGAAGTTCATCGAACTACCAATCTTATGTACTACAACCAATACAAATATCTGTTCCTTGGTAAGTTCATATAACTTAGATTTTATTCTTATAGCTTTCTCTCTATCTTCAAATCCTTTACTGGATAGATGTAAAATCTTTCTTTATCTGATGTGATGTGTTCTTCTTCCATGTCAAACTCTCTCCCTTTCACTGTTCTCTTTTCTTTTGACGTCTCTTGTAAGCAATTCTTTTCCTTTGTATGTACTCTCCCTTTTTGGTTACATCTCTCCCTTTGGATAATATGATGGATAAAATCTCTCCCATGAATATAATCTCTCCCTGATGTATAATCTCTTCTTGAGGTGATAATGGATATAATCTCTCCCTTTGACAACAATGACAAAGAAATATTTTTGACAGTAATGTCAAACAAATCCTTTCTATCCATAATATACTCCTTGAATTTTCCAATCCATCGGTAATACAATAATGCTGGTGCTTGGAGTAGATAAATAACTTGCTATTTATAGATGTATCTTTGAAGTCCATCTCTTTTCTTGCATCAACATGAATGATATTCTGACAATATGTAGGCTAATGCAACCTTCTAGTAATTTTACTGACCAGTAGACAAGGGTCTGACCCCTAGTCTCTTTTTCAAGTACTCGAATGCATCCTTGGGAAGTGGCTTGGTGAAGATATCAGCTAATTGTTCCTTTGATTGCACATACTCAAGTATCACTTCCTTTTCTTGAACTTGTTCTCTCAAATAATGATACTTGATGGCAATATGCTTTGCCTTAGCATGCATGACTGGATTCTTGGAAATGTTTATTGCATTTATATTGTCACAATATATAATTATTGGTTCAAGGATTTTTATATGCGTACCTTTCAGTAATTGTTTGATCCATGCAATATTTAAGCAGTTTGCAGCAGCAGCAACATACTCTGCTTCAGCAGTAGACTGAGAGATGCATCCTTTTTTCTTGCTGATCCATGTGACAAGTCTGTCACCCATAAAGAATGCTCCTCCAGTTGTGCTCTTTCGGTCATCAATATTTCCAGCCCAATCAACGTCGGTAAAGACCTTAAGTTCAAATTTTCCTTCTCTTCTATACCATAAGCCTTATTCCTCAGTATTCTTTAGATATCTTAGGATTCTTTTCACAACAGTCATATGGGATTCCCTGGGATTAGAAGAAAATATTTCAACTATTCCTACTGCATGTGCAATATCTGGTCTAGTATGTACAAAATACATGAGTTTTCCAATCATTGATCTATACAAAGTTTGATTTACCTCTGATGACTTGTCCTCTTTTTTTAGCTTACATCCAGTTGCCATCAGTGTTCCAACTAGTTTGGAATCTTCCATCTTGAATATTTTTAGCACTTCCTTGATGTATTTGGATTGTGTAATGAAAATACCTTCATCTTGTTGCATGATCTGTAGACCATGAAAGAACTTGATCTCTCCAAACATAGACATCTCAAAATCTTTTCTCATTTCATTTGCAAATGATTTGCATAGCATATCATTGCCTCCAAATATGATGTCATCAATAAATATCTCAGCAATCAAAATGTTAGCATCAGTATGTTCCTTCAAATAAAGATTACTGTTTTTACTAGTCCTTACAAATCTAATACTTATGAGATAGGAATGAAGTATTTCATACTAGGCTTAGGGTGCTTGTTTAAATCCATACAAGGATTTGTGAAGTCTACATACCATGTTCATCTTGTTTGGATCAACAAACCCTTCTGGTTGTTCAATGTATACCTCTTGTTCAAGTATTCCATTTAGGAATGTAGACTTGACATCCATTTGGTATACCTTGAATCCTTTACATGCAACATAAGAAAGTAATATTCTTACTCCTTCTAGCCTAGCAATGGGTACAAAGGTCTCTCCATAGTCAATCCCTTCTTCTTGTGCATACGACTTGCATACTAGTCTTGCTTTGTTTCTGGCGACTTCTCCATTCTCATTCAATTTATTCCTGAATATCCATTTTGTACCGATGACATTCTTGTCATTTGGTCTCACTACAAGTGACCATGTCTTGTTTTTCTCTATCTTCTCAATCTCTTCATTCATAACACTTATCCATTCATCATTATTAAGTGCAACATTGACAAATTTTGGCTCAAAATCACAAATAAGACATCTTGTATTTAGAGACTTACTTTTGGTTCTCATACCAACCTTCTTGTCTCCAATGATATGGTTTTGTGGATGGTTCCTTCTGACATATCTGGAAAGTATAGGTTCATATATTTGTCTATCATCTTGATCATCATTCTCTCCTTCATTTTGTTCTCCATTACTTAGTACATCATCTTGAGAAATATCCTGATTGTCGGTATTTGCAGCCTGATGCTCGGGTGCAATGATCTATTACTCAGGAGCTCTACATTGTTGGTCAGGTAGAGTGTCATGTTATTCATTGTAAATAAACTTGTTGTAGTCTTCTGGTTGTTTTGTGCTTTCCTTTTCATTCTTCTCTGCAAATTCATCTATCTTTACATTTGCACTTTCAACAATTTTTTTAGAGGCTTTATTTAGAGATTTATAAGCCTTGCTCTTGGTGGAATACCCTAGAAAGATTCGTTCATCTCTTTTGGAGTCAAGATTTCCATTTCTATCATCTTTTAAGATATAACATTCACTGCCAAAAAATTTGAAGTAACTTACATTGGGTGTGTAATCATACCATATCTCATAAGGTGTCTTCTTGGTGTCTTTCTTCAATTTTACTCTATTCAATGTGTAAACAACAGTATTGACAGCTTCACTCTCGAATATTTGGGTGATGCCTTTCTCTATCATCAGTGTCCTTGAACAATCAACTGTGGATCTATTCCTTCTTTCAGCAATTCCATTTTGCTGTGGTGTTCTTGGTGTAGAGACCTGTCTTTTGATTCCATGCTCATTACAAAAGTTAGTGAATTCATCTGAAATAAATTCCCCTCCTCTATCTGATCTTAAGCATTTCAATTCTTTACCACTTTGTTTCTCTACAATTACTTTGTACCATTTAAACATCTTGAATGCTTCAGATTTATCTCTTAGAAACATTACTGTCATCATTCTAGAGTAATCATCAACAAAGAGAATAAAATATCTAGCACCATAATAAATCTTTGTCCTCATGGGTCCACATAGGTCAGGATGGACTAATTCTAGAATGACATCAGATGTATGGGTTTTTCTTTTGAAACTAGACTTTGTCATCTTACCTTTTTGACAATTTTTGCACATGATATTGTCGGGCTTAATCGTCATCGGTAAGCCTCTTACATTTCTCTTTGTGCTTATTTTTATCATGTTGTAAAAGTTTAGATGACACTTTATTTTGTGCCACAACCATATGTCTTCGTTTCTAGCCACTAAGCAAGTGGTGTCAGTATCATCCAGATAGAAGAAGTTACCTTTTGTCTGCTCACTGGTACCAATCAGAATTCTTGATTTATTGAAGATCTTTGCCTTCTTATTTTCAAATGCTACTCCGTGACCTAAATTATTCGACTGAGAAACACTCAATATATTATAATTCAATCCTTTCACCCAATAATCATTTTCACATTTTATTATATTATTCAACATTATAGTTTCTTTGGCTTCAACTAGACAAGGTGTGTCATTACCCATTCTTACTGAACCACCATTATAGTGTTCAAAAGTCTCAAAATTTTGTTTGTCACTGGTCATATGGTGAGTGCAGCCACTATCTATGATCCAGACATAATTTTTACTAACTTTAGATATGAGTGCAGTTTCTACATACCTTTCTTCATCATCATCTAAATCATATTTTACTACCACAAACACCATCTTGATGTCTTCATCAGATTCGGTGTCAATATCATCATCTTTGCATTTAGCTAGGTAACTGGCCTTCTTTCCTTTTTTCTTGTAGTCTTAGGTATCTCTTCTTTCTGATTGTCGGTTGCTTCTATAATCACCTCTATCATATTTATTTTTAAATGACATGTCATTACTTATGTCATCTTTTCTTCTGTGAGGACATGTTGTAGAAAAGTGTCCAATCTCTTTACAATTAAAACAAACAAGTGGTAATTTACCTTTGCCTCTCCGCATTATTTTAGCAATAAGTGCTTCAATTTCATGAAGATCTTCTTCTTCTCTTTCACTATATTTATCTTTTCTCATAGTGTGTTTATGACTTGATTTACATATTCTCAAAGAAGATTTGAATGCAGAATCTATGTTTGGCAAGACACTATTATCAAAGTTGTTCATCTCAAATGAAATCAGTCTTCCAATCAAACTGTCTAGAGTAACATTTCTATTTTCTACTGCTCTCATTTCTTGTATGGCAGATACTCTAATATCATAAGTAGGAAACAAGGTTCTTAGAATTTTACTTACCACTGTATCTTCATCTAGTACACCTCCAACTCCTCAGATTGCATTGACTACCTCTTTGATTCTTGTGCTGTATTGTGTGATGTTTTCACCTTCTTTCATTCTAAGATCATCAAACTTTCCTCTAAGGCTTTTTTCCTTGGCTCTAAAAACATTTATATCACCACCATGTACAAGCTTCAATTTGTCCCACATCTAATTTGTAGTTGTGCATGCTTTGAAATCTTCAAATTTAGTATAGGAGAGTGAGGAAGCAAGCTCTATCATCATGCAGTTGTGCTCATGCTTTTCTCTCATTTGTTTAACTATGGGTGCTCCTTTGGGAAACACATATTCAGTATCTAAGTATTGAGTAACATCATTTCCAATACCTGATAAGTGGAGTCTTATTCTTCTTTTCCATGAAGTAAAGTTGCTTTTGTTCAACTTGGGCACATCTTGTCTGTTCATCTTGTGATCTTTAGCTTAGGTCTTGAAACCTTCCTTCTAAGCACACAAGCTCTGATACCAATTTTTATTAATAACTGAGAGGGCGGGGGGGTGAATCAGTGGCTTCAAAAAATAATCATTAAATCAACCCTTCAAACTTAGTACCACAAATTATACCTCTAGTTATCTTCAGTCCTACAAGATGAATGTCTTGAAATACTTATATCAAATTACTACTTGTCAAAATGCTTTGTAAAACCTTCTTCTATATGTTTACTGATAAGAAGTCTTTCTATTTACCGAAACACAGTAAATAACTAGTGTATACCGATCAATCCAGAATAACTTATGTGAAATGAAAAATAGTAAAGTAATGAAACATAAACACATAACACATGGATTTTTAACGTGGAAACCCTGTTAAGGGAAAAACCACTGGGACCGGTACCCCAAATTTTCACTCTTCTGAAGTGAGCTCGGTTAAGAGCCAACCGTGTTAAAGGTTACAAACACACTATTAGGTGTGACCTTATTAGAGGATTTAAAAGATAGTTTTTCACTTAGTATCTAGCATCTAATGCTACCATCCTTGATCAAACACTCACTTGGCCTGTCAATAGGTATCAAGCATATCCAATGCTACTTTATATAATTAAACTTTTTGATACTCCTTGGGATGTATCTCAATTACAAAAGACATTTAAGTCCTTCTCAGTTAAGAGGCTTGATGCTTCAATCGTTAAACTGAAACAATAAAGTGATCTGTTCACACATACAACTTGAATTGAAGATTTTTAGATCTATTATAAGTGCATTACCTCTCTGATCAATATAATCAATTCAATACCTTTGCTCCACATTGTTATGCTCTGTGATGCTATTTCACTATTCATCAGTGTCTACAGAATCTAGCTCTTTCCTTAGCTTGTTGATTAGGTCTGAATAAAGACTTTCTTCTCCTTCAAAATCTCTTCAGCATCTATTCTCTTTTCACTCCCCTTCACCACCTTCGTAATGAATTAGGTTGTCTCTTTATAGACATGATTCACCGTTTCTTGACTTTCTTGATCTTGGCATGATCCACAATTCTTGCCAATTATATTTAAAGAAAAACTCCAGTTTATCTCATAGAGATCTTCTTACCAACTGGACAAAGTAGCTTTAAATCCATTACTTATCTCCAACTTTATCTTGTCAATTAAAACAATGATAAGTATCAGTGAAGTCTATTTTTAGCTCTTGAGAGCTAAGCATTTTGTCATTTCTGAACTCTCTATTCTGTCGATCAATAATTTAGTTAGTCATCAGTGACAACTTACTGTTCCATTGGTGTGACTTTAGTTGTCTTTAGGATCTCAGTCCTTGTCTTTTCGATTGGGCAACACTGTAATTCTGTCAGTCATGTTACACTATGCTTTGTTCATTGGGAAACACTGTGACTTTGCTCGTTGGTAATGCTATGTATTTTCTCATCGGGTAACACTGTGAATTTTCTCTTTTACTCTGTTCGTCGGTGTGCACTCCGTCGGTGTATACAATCACTTTATGAATACTTGACTTGTATGCATTACTGATAGCATAGCCTTTGATTCGTCAGTTCTTTGAAATCTTTGGCAATATGTCTATGACCATACAGATTACACAAGTTGACATCAATGAAAATACAATACATTAACTGATTTAATGTCTTGCATGATCATCAACTTAACATCTTCAAACATTCAATCAATTATAGTTCATCACTTATGGATCTAGGTATGTAAAGTTTTGAATCAAACTTATATGATAAGTTGCAAGATGTATTTGGATATGCTAAATGTGGCCTTGTTACTTAACCATACACTTCAACATAGTCCTTGTTCATCAGCCACATATAGAAGTGAATATGAGTTATTCATCCTGCATGCCTATATGATTCGAATTGTTTCCTTCTATCGAGACAGGGTTTTGAATGGCTCTAAGAATGAGAGTCTCACAACCTAGACAAATCCAAGAATGAAGGATTTTTCTCCATGAATGCAATGTAAAGTAATGGAAGATTAATCTAAGAACATGAAAGATGCAAGATTAATCCAAAGGTCTAAAACTAAGACATGATACGAAATATGAGATTAATCTAAGAAAATGAAGCTATTCTATTGCAAATAAACTTAATTGAAATGAGATGATGAATTCTAAAATGCAGCAACAATTCTTTATTCTAACAATGCCTAAAAATGACTGGGGGGTTTGAATGAGAAATGGGAGTTCTTTTACAGACTGAGAGTTAGCTTAGTATAGAAAGTTTCCTTTTTGAAATAAAACAGATAGAAAAACTAGTTCAAATTAGCAAGCTTTCTTTAAAAGAAAACAATAAATTGTTTTCCCTTTGCTTTAACTGTTTTCTTTAAGATTTTAACTGTTTTTCTTTCTCTTTAAAGCATAGTTAATTCAAAGTTTCTATTTCTGAACAGGATAGAAGATTTTTGAGAGAATATTTAATTAAATAAATAGAATATGACCTCATAAATATGTTTTTCTCAATTATTTGAATAATTAAATTCAATTATTGAAATGAGGATATTTATTTAATAATTAAATATT
>MU223398.1:5127130-5156022 GCA_018584345.1 Thuja plicata
GAATAGACCTTCTTGGTCTTAGGGGAAGCTATTCTTGCTCAGGACCCCTGCACGGTTGGTATACTCACCTCTGAGTATGCGCCTATGAAATCATGGCTACAAGAACATAATATTGCTATGTGAATTCACACACTATCTAAAAAGCATCGGGATCTAAGTTTCAAAATCTCTGAGTAAGTTGTGTACGGCTGCAAACATTAAATGCAGTAGATTGTATAAAAGAAAGTAAGTGTTCGATCTTCTTCACACTTGCATTTGAGAGCACAAAATTTGGAGAGCATTGGAGCACTAGACATTAAGGCATAGAAGCATAACAGATCTGGTAGTTAAGCGAACAGACAAGAAGTTTGGAATGAAACCCTAGCAGTCACGCCGTTTTAGAATTTTGTGAAACCCTACTTAAGAAAGTTCTAAGTAAGTATGGCAACCCTAGTTGTGTTTGATATAGAAGAGAGGAAGAGATTTGTATTCAAGAGGTATCCATTCAAATCCATACTAGATGATGTGGAAGGGGCTTTCTCCAAACCCTTGGTAGGTGTTGTTCACGTGGAAGATATCCGTGCGTATATTTACTATAAGAAGGAAACAGTAGGAGATGTCAGCATAGCCACTCATATGGGATCAATGATGAAACCTAATTACACAATCAAGGATGAGTTCGCACACTTGATAGATAACCCTATTTTTGAATACTTGAATGCGCATGAGTTTGATGAACCAGAATGGGTGAAGATTTTGTTAAGCAGAATACATGATGATCTTTATTGGATTGATGAGGTCCTTGTGTGCATCACTACAGACCTAATCCATGAATTAACCAGACTTCCCAAGACTGGACTAGTTTTTCCTACTGGTAAGGATGTCAAGAAACAAATTGAGCAAGTTTGCCTATCTAGAAGTGACAAGCACAGAATGATAATTAAAACTATGAAAGAAGATGACATAAAACTCTTAACAATGATACTTGGGTATAAGTTTCAATAAGCAAGTAGGTTGAACAGTGTCTCTACAGCAACATTCCTAGCAGCTATCAGAATGGTGAAGGAAAACACTCAATACAACCTATGTGAGATCTTGCACGGTCAATTGATTGACAACATTCAAATCATCAAGCATGACAGGAGCAAGACATTCAGGTTTGGATCTCTGATTATCTACTTATATTTCCATATAGTTGGAAAGGTTTCCAACCTTTATCTAGACAGGAGAAAACCCACAATGTCTCAGATTTCTCTTAACGTCACTTTAGAGAGCAGTGCAAGGGATGCAATGGATATAGATATAAAGACATTCAGGATCAAAATGCAGAATAGGTTTAGACTATCTGAGAAGATAGTTGACAAATATAAGGATACCATATGTTTCATGGTAGAAATATATTGCACATGCATGGAGACAGTTGAACCTAGAACCAAATGGATTCATCCTCTTGGTAACGAAGTGGAAGAACATGTGTTAGAAGGATATGTGCAAGTTCTATTGTCTGCGCCCAAAGACCCTAATGAGCCTAGGTGGGGCACCTATAGAGAGAAGACCAATTAAGTGGATACTATCCTACACAGTGCTAATCATAAAAGGAAAGCATCCAAAATTACATCTAACATACTGAAAGTTCATGGAGTCACTCAAGAAGATCTTGACAAAGAAAGAGATGCCAAGATAGCAAAAGAAATTGAGAAAGCTGAATAGATCTAGAAGAAGAAGAAAGTAGAGAGAAACTCTACGCCCTCTACCACCATTGATTTAGACTCATCCCCACTGTCTACACCAAGCAAGAAGACTAGATGAAGAAAATAGGCGCACACAAATCACCCATCCTCAAGGAACACTCAGAGAAAAGCAAAGAATACTCAAGCTCCTCCTGAGGTAGGATTTAGACCTAGTCTAAATATTTTGAGGAACAATATTTTAAATGAAGGGAGATTAGATACACTTTCTAAAGTCTATGACAAATATCAAGAAATTGATAAGACTGAGATACATTCAATGATCATATCTCATATGATCAAGTTTAAGAAAATAGTTCTTGAACTCAAGATAGTTATACCAGATCAGTTATGGAACATATTGGAGATCATGAAAAGACATGCAATAGAGGAAGACATGAAGATTAGAGAAGAAACACTAGATACTCTTCTCCCTGTATGCTCGCATGATGAGAAGGCTATATTATTAGATCTGGTGAAGCCTCATCTCTGAACTAAGATAAGGAACCTACAGATTATGAACAAAGAATATGAGTAGATAGGTAAGGAGACTGAAAAGGCATTTGCACAAGTGTTTATGGATAGACACATGTATCCACCAATGGCACCTATAGAAAAATTTACTCCAACTCCTCCTAAATAGGTTACAAAACCAGTGATTTAGATAACACCTATGATAGGTGCACAGGTTTCAATGCCCATAGTGACAATAAATTTTGATATAGATAAAGACTCAAAATACACTATAATAGTTGACAATGTAATGATATCCATGACAACATCTGAAAAAGATATGGACAAATTTGATAAGGCATTTGTAAGCACTAAAGAAATGTGCACCGATGATACATCTACACAATAGGATGAAGTTCCCATCATTGATCCAATTGACACTAATACTCAAGATGATACTCAAGGTGATAAGACACCAATAAAAGAGATACCATTAAAGGTTGAATGCATGGATACCAGTCAGAACACTATATTCTCACCATCCACTCAACCATCCACCTCATTGTTGTCAGGGTTAACTCCTGATTCAGCAAGTTTGGATGCATGGGGAGAAGAAGACCTAATCAAGGTCAACGTTCTTGCTATGGAAAAGGCAAAAGAGAAACAAATGATGAGGAATCCTCACTTTTTGGAAACGGTAAACATATTGAATGACTTAGTGCCTGCTGATCAGAAAGTAGCCAAAGTCCAATCAGTTGAAGACGTGGACAACATTTTGTCAAACTTCAAATCACACTTTATAAGATTAGTAGACTCTGATACTAAGATTGCAGAAGATGAATACAAGAAGGAGAGACTGAATGATTTGTTAAAGAACTTTACCTTAGACTTGAACTCCTTAAAGATTGGGAAATCCATACTGAAAGAGTTGGCAGCTAAAGGCAAGAAAGTTATAGCCAACTGCATGGACAGAGTGAATTTCACCTCTGAGCACACTAAAAAGGTAGAAGAGGCAGAGTTAATGGTGGATAGCATCAGAAAATCAGTCGAGACTTCCACGCAAGACATGAACATATGCAATAATGTCTATCAAGGACAGTTGGATAAAATTGAGAAGGCAAAATTGGAAATCAACAAGATAAGAATAAGACAAACCCAGTTAAGAAATGCACTTGCGCCATCTCTAGCAATCCTTAATGAGAACATTAAATAGATTGATGGCACCATGGTGACATATGATCAAGTTCCTTGAATGGATTTGATAAAAATGGAGAAATTGACATATGCCCTATGCGCGCATCTTCAGAGAGTTGATGCTATGAAAGTATTTTGGCAGAACGAGATCCAATCTCTTCAAATTGTGTACCCTGAAGTTTACATGGAGTAAGTATGCATAAGACTTACTAGTTTTTGTACACCTTTGTCATTAATTTCAAAGGGGGAGTAGTATAGAATGTATATATGCAGAAAAGTATATGTATATATCAATAAGATGTTATGATATACAATCACTTTTTGTGTTAAGTCATTTTGAGTAACTTGGCCACATCCCTTTGTTGCCATAAATGAAAAAGGGGGAGATTGTTGGAAAGTTGACTTCCTAAGGATGCATGACTCATTTTTGTGTTGTCATCATGGCAACAAAGTCATGTTTAGTTTCTATCATGAAAGACAAAATGACTAAGTATGGAAAACAGGGTAGACAAAGATACTCATGGATCAACACATCAGTGCACGTGTGAGAGATCAAGTCAGTGTATGTGCGTTTAGATATATGTTGTATGACATGTGTACATGATACATCTAGACACGCATAGTATGTAAAAATAGTACAAAAAAGTTACAGACAGATAAGTAGACCAGTAGTCCAGAAGACAAAGCATGGGAGCCGACTACTGTTTTGATCAGAGTGAATTATTTTGTAATGTAATGGCTAAGAGCCTTTGGTTATATGTTTGTAATAATTTAATTAGGTACCGACTTCCAATGTAGACTTAGACATCCCTTTCTATTCTTCTTTTATTTCCTCTTATCTTTTTCCTTTTGCATTTTGATCCTCAAGTTTGGTTTCTTTTTCTTTTTCATTTTCTAGTTTATTTCCTTTTGCATTTTCTTCCTCAGAGCATCTAGGTGTATCAGTCATAGAATTCAAATCCCCTTTAGTATTTATTTTGGCATTTCTCAGAGAGGGAAGCCGTGCATCATTCATAATGATACCCCCTATATTTATCTCATGTTTCCCTTGATCCATAGAAGGGAAGACCTGCACATGCTCATGTTGTGAGGTAGTATCTTCATCATCTTCCTTAGTTTCTCCTTTTAAAAATATTCTAATTTTTTTTTCCATATCACAAAGTGTTTCCACTGTTTCTTCTTGTAGCTTTTCAACCTCTCTTCTTTCCCTATGCATTAAAAAATTATTTCTCCTTTTTTATCTGAATTTTATCAAATATAGTTGTTTTGGTATGGCTTTATCCTGATTTGAAAAAGTGGCACATATAGTCTCTAGTACTTTTTTTTTTTATCTCTTCTTCATATTCTATAACATCCTATCTTCTCTTTTATAGCACATCCCACAAATCCACAATAATTTCCTTTTTAAAGTCTTTCATATAGGCTTCCAAGTCAATAAATTATTTCACAAATGTGTCAATAATTGTTGCTTTATCAGTTTCAGTTTCTTCATTGTACATTTCTCCAACTTCTAAAAATTTATTATCTATTACCATGTAATTGAATAGAGTGTCCAACTTAAGAGGTTTCTTCTTTATTTTCTTCTTCTTCTCTTCATCTTTCCTCACACAAATCACATACTTCTCCTTTTCCTTTTCAACTTCCTCTTCATCAAAAGTATCCACCATGTGTACTCTCTGTCTCTTACCTTTTTGAATCATTTTTATTCTTCTTCTTTCTCATATTTATTTTCTTATGATTCTTATTTTTTGTTTGATTCTTCTTCTTCTTTAACATACTTTCTCTAGTGGCTTTCTATTTTATTTTCCTTGTTGAAGAGATTTTCCCCTTTTTCCTTTTTTCATACTTGTCCTTAACTACCAGAGGAGTCTTCTCCTTTACCTGAGATATTTTCTTCTTTTCTAAATGTGATGGTTTAGTCCTAAAAAACATAGGAGTTACAGGAGAGGAGGGGATCCTAGAAGATCTCCTAGATCTTGTAGCAATACCAACTTCTCTTCCTTTTTATCTACAACTTCTTGAGGAATACCAACTACTCTGGAAAGATCATCTACTTTATTCCATAAATTCCTTTCAATGGCTGGTTTCATGAGTTCTCTATGCACTTCCATGGATTTTCTACAAATGTACCATGTATTTATTGTGTTTAATATTTAGGGTTGCTCAACAGTATTTAAGACAAACTAATTATCTCTTCTTCTGATACTTCATATCCCAGTGCAAGAACCCACTTGGTTTTAGGTTTATCTGCCTCCATAATGCATTTATCAGTGGTTATACAAAAAGTGATATCATTTTGATACTTTTCCGCTAGATTTATTGGAATTATTTCTCATTCGTGCATACTTTGTTGAAATATTGCAAATAAAGTAGTAAATGATTCCTCTCTAGCTTCAAAATCTTTAAAAAAAAATCATGTATCCATAGATTCAATGAGCTAATGGTCTCCCACAAAAGAAAATTATACTCATGTGGCTAGGAACCTCACCCAAAAAGTAGAATAGTACACACATGGATAAGGTGCCATACTGAAAGTCAGGCTTCTTTTCCTTTGACTGCTTCATATTTTCCATAAACTGTTGTCTCAAAATTTATATAGGTCATAATCTACATTCTTCACAACCATCTTATAAGCCACATTAATAGTTATCACAGTCGCTGGCTTATCTCTATTTATGAAATATATTTTGTTTCCAATCATCATTGATGAGTATTTTACCATAGGGTTAGTAAATATACTAACCATTAATGATACTTTATCTAGAGTTGTATTAGTCAAATTTTCCAAAACATCATTTTCACCACCTTCAACACTAGAACAGATCCAATAGAACATAAACTAGTGATCTCCCTAATTACGTCTTTACTTATCATCTAGGGTTTATCTAACCACACAAATCTATCATGAAGTTTTCTAATATCCATTCATACCCATTTATAATCAAAATGAAAATTATGGAAATGATTCCTGACATCTAACTTACTGTCTGATAGGGCTTTGTACTGAAGTTTTAATTCAAAATTATCACCATTTAGTCCCTTTTCCCATACAATAACATGTTTTTCAAGATCATACTCATACATATTAGCATTAATGTATGCCATGATATCTTCCATCGACAAAAGCCCATAAAGAATACATGACATAATACCCATTAGATCATCCATAATTGATTTATTCAGATATCTTTGTTAGAGTAATCTTTAGTTTGATTATTAATTAAATCACGTTGATTTAATTAGTTAAGTTATTACTCTTTAGTGCTTAAGCTTTCTCTTAGGTGCATTATAATTAATATTTATATTAATTATTAATGCACAACCTAGCTTTTCTTTGCTTTAGGGTTTCGTTCACCTTTATAGGTTGAACTTGTAACTCTTTTTCAGTAATTTAGAATACATTTTTGCTCTCACATTTTGAGTACTTTCTAAGTTTCACTTTTTCCTCCTTTCAACTTCTCTCCTGTAACAGGTTATTTGCATGTAGGTATTCTTGGTGTTCTATGGATTTGTATCTCTCAAATCCTACATGGTATCAGAGCCACACTGCTGCTGCCTGGTCTAGTTTTTTTGAAGCTGTGACTCGAGGGAGAAAAAACAAATTTTCTAGGGTTTCTTCTTTAATCTAGAAGAGGCACTTTTTTTCTGGAGCAATTTAAGCAAAAATGGATGCCACCATCACGCTCAAAATGCCTGGGAGATCACATTTTCATATAAAGTTTTCCATATTTGGCCACAATGACCTCTGGGAAATTTTTTCTCCCTCCTAGGCTGTACAACACACATTTTAAGAAAATAACAAAAAAAAACACTTTTTAAGTGTTTTTTGAGCGTAGGAGGCTGCACCTCTAGCGTGCAGCCCCAACCCGACCCGCGTCTGGTGCATCACCGTAGCACAGCCCGATAGCCACCACGGCTCCTGCTCTGCCCGACCGCCGCCATAGAGCTACTGGGGAACCACCTTTGCCTGACCACCCATAGCACCACCGGGGAACTGCCGTTAGCCCAGCTGACATCATTCACCAGAAAGTGATGTCATCTTTTGATGTACAATTTTTTTTCCGGCGATCTTCAAACTTTTTCTGGCCACCGATAATTTTTTCCAGCCAGACAGCCTTGTGACATGCATACGACCATGAAATTTATTCCCAAGGAGGTGCGACGGCCGTTTGACCATCCAATTTTTTCCTAGGACTGATTTTTTCCAAAGAGCTCAATTTTAGAGGTGTTGTTGGTTGTTTGGCCGTAAATTTTGCATACAGTATCATTTTTCAGAAAAAAAATATCTCTAGAAAGCTCTTTTCGAGATGGAGATCATCATGTTGGTTTCATTTGAAAATTTAGGCATTTGATTTCATTAAAGTAGAGGTTTTTGTTTCTCTCCTCACTGCATCAGGTCACTGGGTTTTCTTCTATGTTTTTTGTGCTGTCTAAGTTATCTTTTGGTGTACGGGGGATAGTTTACTACATTGTGGGGGGTGCATTTTCCTATTTGTCATTTACTTCACAAAGACCCTTTTGCTTCCATCTTCCTTCTCTCAATTTCAGACCCTTCATTTGACCGGCTGACGCCCCATAACTACCATACCTAGAAAGTGGACATGACCAGATTGCTCATGTCATGAGGCTTATGGTCCTGTCTAGATGAGAGCCAACCTATTTTGCAGTGTCCTTTTGAGATTCTTTATCACCGAAACAAGATGGATGAAGCCATGGGATTAATTGCACTGAATATCTCTGACCGTCTCCTATTTTATTTGGAGAATTTGCACACTCCTCGGGCCATCTAGGGAAAGTTTACAGATTTTTTTGGCACAGTGAATGAGTTCCGGGCACTATAGCTTGATGCATAGTTGACATCTTTGTCTCCTGCCAGTTTTTCCACCATTGAGGACTTCTTGATGAAGTTCAATTCTCTCCATTCACTTTTATAGGGTTGTGGGAAGACCAAATCAGATAATGAGTGTATCTTCCTGATACTCTCAAAGCTTCGAGGGTAGTTTCAGATCTTCTCCTCCACTTTCTATTCCACTATGGATGCTTTGGGTCCTATGCACATTATGCCTTCCTTTAAAGCCTTTTGTAATCAGTTGACTCGAGAGCAGTCAAAGATTCAATAATTGAATGATACTTCTGGCTCTATGAGGCATTCTTTGGTTGCTCATCCATCTTCATGGAAACTAGAGAAAAAACAAGTATCACCAACCACAGAGTCTTGGAAGGATTCTCCTTCTCAGCATTCCTTTGGCCCACCTCCTTCACATAAGGGGAAATCAAAGACTGAAAAACTTAAGTGTGCTTATTGTAATAAGCCCAGTCACGATGATGTTAGAATTAGTCCCAAGAGATAACTAAGAGGGGGGGGGGTGAGTCAATTATCTACTAGTTTCAATTCTTTTGTCCAATTATGTACAAAATAACATTAAGCATAAATACAATAAGATAACACAAAATAGAACACCACAATTTTAGTTATGGAGAAACCAAAATAGGAACCCCAATGGGAATTAGCACCCACAAAGAACTACACTAGAGTATAATGATCCCTCTTAGAAGATCTTCAACTTGTTTAGGACTTGTTCTTTACAATACAATAAGTATAGTGACCTGGTCAAATGTCAAACCCTATTAGGAGTATTTTACAAATAACCCTGTTAGGGGTGAGGATGCACTGTCCAATAGCACATTGCTCAATTGATGAAGGCTGCAACCTTCTGTACATTAGATATAGACTATATCGGAAAGTTGAAATATTTAAGTAGACCTACTGTCTCGATTAGTTCCAGTGACTTGTATAATCTTTCTTCTTCTTCACATAGATCTTTAACTGATGAATGATGTAACTTTACTATTCTAATACATTAGACATTCTACTCTGTAACTGTCATGACTTCTCTCTTCTCTTTTCTTCTCATCTTCCTTTTTGGCAATCACAAATGAACTACTATAAGTATCTTCCTGAAAATATATGATTACATCGGCTGTAGGAAGCCCTTTACCAACTTTCTTGTTGGCTAAACTAAGCACACAACATAATTAGAACCACACAACTCAAGATGATAGACACATCACTTCACACAGTTAGCTCCACCAAAATAACTCAAGCATCACACTTCAAATGAAACATGTTAAGCGCCTTTGGTTAAACATTCTTAACTCATAACTAAACATGAATCCAAACACACATATCCTGAAGATAGGCGCAACTAAAGAAATAATGAAATTAATGTCAGCTCTTAATAACAATCTTCTGAAATTGTAGCTAGTAAATAGAACAACATAACTCAACTTTAACTGGACTACTAAATCTGCGTGTATGAACATATCATAATAAATATGTCTACAACATACAAATAACCACACAAGGCTCCAACATATCTGTACTGATAATTGAATACTAAACACTACTATATACTATATGTTGTCATCAATGACAAACATGCAGTCAACTATTTGCACAAAGGAAAATCTCCAACAATACCCCCTTTGACATTGATGGAAAGATATGATATGAAAAACACCATCAATCCAAAAGTATCTTTTTTCTTTTTAAAATCTTCTCAATATCCTCATCAAAAGTTCCTCTTAACTGTAGCATCTCTTTTTACTGTGTTTTTTTATTTTCATGACTGTATACTCCCCTAGAGTATATGCTCTCCATTACTTTATACTCCCCCTTTGACATCAATGACAAAGGATGCCAAATATAAATAAGAACAAGTACTACTACTCCAAAAGTAGAGTATTCAACCAATCATCAATCACCAAAGACTGATGCACTTGCTGCAAATTCTAATCAGACTAAGGAAAGGGAATTACTCCCAGCTTCTTCCTTAGATACTCAAAAGTATCTTTTGATAGAGGCTTTGTAAATATGTCTACCAACTATTCTTTGGTGTTCACATAATCCAACTTCACTTCTCTCTCTGCAAATTTTTCTCTTAGAAAATGATATTTTATTTCTATGTGTTTTGTCTTTGTATGCATCATAGGGTTCTTTGACATATTAATAGTGCTAGTGTTGTCACAGTGGATAACAATAGGATAATTAATCTGAATTCCAAAGTCTTTAATCATATTCCTGATCCAAATAATTGTGGAATAATTTAATGCTTCTGCTACATACTCAGCTTCTGCTATTGACTGAGAAATACAATTCTGCTTCATGCTTGTCCAAGTAACCAACCTATCTCCAAAAATACTCCTCCTCCTAAGGTACTCTTTCTATCATCAACACAACCTGCCCAATCTGCATCTTTATACACATGAAGTTCTATATTCTCTAAGTTAGGATACCATAAACCATAGTTTATAGTCCCTTTTAAATATCTAAATATTATTTTTATTACCATTAGGTGATTTTGTTTTGGTTCAGCTGTAAATCTTCCAACAATGCCAATTGCATTAGAAATATCTGGTCTAGATTTAGTAAGATATATGAGTTTTCCAATCATAGACTTGTATAGTATTTTTTCAACTGCTGTAGAGTCATCATTTTTAGAAAGTTTGCTTCCTGTTATCATAGGAGTGCTTACTAGCTTGCAATCTTTTATCTTGAATATCTTCAATATCTCCTTCACATATTTAGACTGATTTATGAATATACCTCTATCCGTCTATTTTACATTTAGTTGCAAAAAGTATTTGATAGGTCCAATCATGCTCATTTCAAACTTTTTCTGCATCTCTTTAGCAAAATCTGCACTAAGCTTGTCATTGCCTCCAAAAATAATGTCATAAAAAAAATAGAAACAAGTAATAATCCTTAAGGTGTCTCTCTTATGAATAAGTTACAATCTGTTACTCCCTTCTTGAATCCTATCTTTGTCAAGTAGCCATCAAGTCTCTCATACCACGCTCTTGGGGCCTGTTTAAGTCCATAGATGGCTTTCTTTAATCTGCATACCATGTCTAGTTTGTCTGATAAATTAAATCCTTCAGGCTGTTCTATGTAAACTTCTTCCTTCAAGTCACCATTCAGAAATGCTAACTTGACATCCATCTGATATACCTTAAAGTTCTTGAATGTTGCATAAGCTAAAAATAATTTAATAGCTTCCAGTCTTCTCACAGGGGAAAATGTATCTGGGTAATAAATACCTTCTCTATGCGCATAATCTTTGCATATCAGTCTTGCTTTGTTTCTTATCATAGTACCATCTTCATTCATTTTGTTTATGAATATCCACTTATTTCCAATCACATTTTTGTCGCAAGGTCTAGGGACCAATTCCCATGTGTCATTCTTAATTATCTGATCTAATCCTTCTTGCATTGCATTTTTCCAATCTGAATCATTACAAGCATCTTTGTTAGAATTAATTTTTCCTTGGTAACTATATATTTAAAAGATATACCAAGGTCTTGTCTCATATTTGTAATTCCTTAAATAAGGAAATTAGATATTCCTCCTTAAGAGGATTCCTTCACATGCCACACACCAAATGTGAATGTGACACACATAGAGTATGGGAGTTACATGCGAAATCCTCCACTCATCTCTACTTAAGAGATAGATCTCACACACTTCTTAGGGTTCTAGGGTTCTCACTTGGCTCTAAGTTGGTTCTCACAAGTTGGATTTCTTCTCTCTTCTTTCATTCTCATTCTTGCAATATTTTAATGAGCTCTCTCTCTCTTTCTCTCTCTCTTCTTGCCTCATTCATATTTATGCACAAGGGTTTTCTTCTTAGTTTTCCCCTTTCAAAAATATTATCTTGGTGTTGATCTTGGAGCTTCTCATTGCTACTATTGATTGTTCTTATTTCAACATTCATCTTGTAATACCCACCTCTTAGTTTTCTTTTCAGTTTGTGGATGCCAAACTCTTTTAGGCCTTTTTATGTATGTGCGGTTATTTCAGTTGATCTTGAGGATACTTATGTATTAAATTTTAGTATGTTATTGATCCATTATTATTATGTTGTATCTTCTCTGTATATGTGATTTAGGGTTATTTAATGATGCTTATGTATATGTTAGGATTTGATTTCGATTATGGTTTTCTGACAATACTAACCTTAGATTTATATGCACATGGATCATTGTATGTTTTTCGTTACTGTTTGATGTGCTTGGTATGGTATGGGACATAGTCGTAGTTAATTTCTTTGGCAAGATCCACATGATAACCTAGTCTCAACCATTGGTTGCTATATTAGATATGGATATATGTTCATCTTTGTGATGACAAGTTTGCAGGTACCAAGCTACATCTTCCCTGAATTGGCAGGAGTGATTGCACTCTATCACAATATCTCAATGGTAAGAGAGGGGAGATAGTTTTAAGGTCCAAATCCTATCCTAAACCTAATTTTCCTATTTAGTGGACAAGTATCCGTTTGGCTACCTTACCGAATTCGTATAGTTGATAGGAATTCATGTATCTCTTTCCTTGAGCATGTTTGATTTTGCTTGTGTTCGATTTCAGGTGCTTGATTTGATTATGTGTGTGTTATATTATGTTATTTATTTAATTAAATGTTATTGCAATTAATTATTAAATATAGGGTATTTAATTAATTAAAAAGTAAATTAAATACCTATGTTTAATTGAAAGGTTAATTAAAGTGCAATTATTGAATATTTAATTATATATTAGAGTAAATAAGCCTTTATGCCTAATTAAATAATTAAATATTAAGTTGCATGGATTATTGTGATTCAAATATTTAATTTAATATTTTATTAATTTCATCTGCGAGTTCATTAGTGAATTTAGAGTTTGAATTCAAAATGCAACTTGGGCTACTAAGTCAAAGTTGAGTTGTGCAAGTAATTAGATATTTTAATTAATAATTAAAGAATTACTTTCAATTTTAGAGTTGAGTTCTTTTAGGAGTTATCTAGTGTGTTGTCATTAGGGGTTGCATGATTAGGGGAAGTTGATCCTCTTTAGGGGGATTTTTCTCTCATTTGGGGATAACAGGTTTTTGGGAGTATTTTTGGAGAAGCTTTGTGTGTTCTTGGTTTTGGAAGATTTGTGGATTCTTGTGGATGCATGTTGGAAAAATTTTGTGTAGAATTTGTGATTGTGTGTGTGCTTGGTAGATCCAAGGTTTAATCATCTTCAAAGGTGAAATTTATTCCGTTCTTGCATTGGATCAAAGGTAGGGTTTGATCCTTTTCGTGATTCAATTCTTGTTTAAATTGTGTCTTCTTTGTGCTTAATCTGATTAAATTTCCTTAATTAGGAGTTGTTGAAATTCTTGTTTAAATGGGTGTTCTTGAAACCTTAGGTTTCTTATTATCTTAGAAAATGGTAATTTAGCATAGTAATGTTTGTGTGTGTGTATTTGGGTACCTGTTGAAAACAACACAAACACTCAATAGGTCATTGCATTAGTCCAAATGGTTAGATAAAGCGTTCAAAACCACTAATATCGGCCTATTGCCTTCTAACTAGAAAGAGTGTGATTAGTTGCATATTAGCCCTCAGAATATGCTATAAATCAGTGACCAATACTATTCTAGCATGAAGGATTTAATTCAAATTTAAGTTAAAAAGATGAAAAAGCATGTATTCTAGCTCTAAAAGATGAAACTAAAACAATGCAAAGACATGGAATAATGAGTGGAATGTAAATCTAAGATGAATCCAACAGCATAACAATGTGTTTTTGATCTAATGTGAAGGCTTATTTTCTCTCAAAACAAGCTTCTATTTATAGAAGAATGGGAGAGAGAGAGAGGGGGGACAAGGTTCATTTATGAATTAGAAGACCCATAAATGAAGATGTAAGAGCCATTAATACCCAAGGAATTAATAAGACATGGGAGAGACATAGGCTTAAGGCATCTTCATTAATAAGGCATTAATGAAAGCCTTAAAAAGGCAAGGGAGGATGTAAGAGGATGGCTTGAGAAAGTGGATCTTAAGGAGGTCAAGCTTGAGAAAGTGGACTTTCTCAAGTGGCTTGAGTTGCTAATCATTCCTTAATGGAATGTGACAACATTAGGAGGTGGGTTAGAGAAGAATTTAGGATTAGGATTAGATTAGCATGGGTGAATGGGTTGAGAAGGGTTAGAACCTAGGGTAGAAGTGGTTAAGATGGGTTAGGTTGGAGTTTTGAGGGAATATTAATAAAAGAAATAAACTTATTTAATTCATTTAGAAATATAGGAATTAATTATTTAAACAATGAAATTGCTTTTTAATAATTAATGGACTATAGCCATTTTAATTAAATTAAATAGGCTAGGAGAATGGGTTAATTGTAAGTGGGTATTTTGATTTAGGGATTTATTTAATTCCTTCATAATTAAATACTATAGCCATTTTTGATTTTGATTTGATTTGATTGGTCAAAATTGATTTGAATTGTATGGCTATAATAATTAATATAAATCAGTGATAAAAATCACCTAGGATATTAAATTGATTTGAAGAATTATGCCAAACAGTAACAGGGTCATTTGGACATAATCAAGGGTATGATCACACTTAGGGCAAATAGGGTCCATAGTTGGAACATACCAAATTTAGGTGGTTACAATGTTATGCTGGCCAAATCTCGTGAAAAGATTCCTTCTACAACTCCTAGAAAATGATAAAATTAAACGGGCCTATAGTTGGGACTATAGGGAAAGAGAAAATATTTCTTTGGGAAAATTAACCTTGAAAAGAAATCAATTTTCCCTTGCAAAAAAAAATTAATTGTTCAAAAATCTTCACCTCCCTGGAAAAATACAGAAGTAAAAATATTCACACCAGTCATGTGGAAAGACTAGTAAAAGACAAAATAAAGAAAAGAACAAAACTAAAGGAAAGAATTAAATTCCATTTTTCAGAATTCTTTCAAAATAAAATTTAAAAAATAAATTATATTAACTAGTTTTTAAAAAACGTAGTTGTTTTAAAGATTTAAAAAAAAAAAAAATTAAAATTGGCAAGTGGAGCTGGGGGCCACCAACTCCCCCCTCCCCATGCGCTCGATAGTGGAGCCGGCGCGGCAGCCGAGGGTTGCCGGCACGACAGTCGACCACCGGCCGTAGCTCCTCCCTTTTAAAGGGAGGTCGACACGGGTTGTAAGGAGGGGTGGGGGCCACGAGGACCCCCCATTGCATTTTTTTTTTTATGTTTAAAATTTATTAAATATTAAAATCTAGTTTATGTAAATGTTTTTGAATTTCAATTTTTTTAATTAATAGTTAATTTTATATTAGTTAAATTTTATTTATTAGTTTGTAATTAATATTTAATTAGTTTATATTAATATTTAAACTAGGTTATATTAATGTTAATTAGTTTATATTAATATTAAATTTGTTTATTATTAATTTTTAAATTAGTATTTAGAATTAGTTAATTGTGGCATAAGAACTAAAAAGAGAAGTGTGTTTTTTTATAGGGGATATTAATATTATTATTAATTTATAAACCAAGGGGGGATTTATTCGGTCATTGTTAGAAATGGACTAGTGTTAATCATTAAATCCTATGGTGCTAATTAAGTTAATTAGAGTTATTATTGGACGATGTAGATTGATGCTTATGTTGCACCTAGGAATTTTATAATTTTGTAATTATAACTGGAATTGGTAATTATTTCCTAGATGTATTTATATGTTGTTTTTATAAATAGATCTATAGGAAATGTTAACATTTTACCAAATGTGGAATATTTAGTTATTGTTGGATAGTAATTTTAGTGGATAAATGAATTTACATGATTATGGATTATAAATTTATTTATCCCTACGTTAATGTTGTATTTAATTTAATGCATTCTGATTATGAAGTCATTGTACCATGATGTATTTTGGGTGTGTGATTAAATGAATTGTATGTTCTTTTATGTTATCATGTTTTCGGGTGTTTGTTGGGATAGATGACCCTTAGGATATAAAACCAAAGGTTTTGGGATTGTACTTTCTGTATGGTATTATTGTGATGTTAGTTCATGATTTATGATGATGTCATAGTCCTGATATTCTTAGACCCAACCTGGTTTGGTTATGATGTGTTGTTTGGTCTTGTGAGGACACTATGGATGTTTATGGTTATTGAGAATCTATGTGCACCTGAATGGGCAAGATGCAATTTGACTTATGATATATCTTTATGATACTCTTTTGTGAACCTAGGGTAGGTTACCTAGTTGTATAGTAGGAGGTGGCTTGCAATAAGTGCTGGAGCCCACAAGTGGCTACTAGGATCGCTTATTGTAAGTAGTGGTAACAAGTGATAACATAATAAATTAATTAGGATGCCCTAGTATGAACTAATAAGATTAATGTCTCACCCATGCCTGAGCACTAGTATAGGATAAGATGGAGGATAAGATGATGCTTTCTGCCTTGCGGGGTGTGGGTATAGCATCATTAGTGATCTTGTCTGTTTGAAAGGTCATTGATGCCGTGTATGGTCACTTGAGTGACAGAATTCATTGAGGGATTGCTAGGACAAAACTCAAGGGTTAGACGTACATGATGACACCTTCTTATATATAGTTTAGGTTATCCTACGTGTGTCAGTACTTCTGGTGTTTTTAGTGCTCCTTGTTATGGGTTAGAGTGCTTCTAGGAGCTTCTTATGTATTTTAGTATGAGGTCATGTATACCTTGTTTGCATTCTTGTTGTATACCCCCATGTGATGGGCCTATTACTATCTCCTCAGCATGGTGGGAGTGGACCTTTGGTTCCATGTGGTCAGGTGGTAGTGATTGTTATTACCATTGAAATTCTGATGGATTCTTCTTCATGCTTGGATGTTCCTTGTTGCAGTTTCATCTTCCTAGTCTTTTGGAGACTTGATCATTTACTAGAGTTGTGTATTGTAACATATGTGGATATTGGTTATCATCCTTTGGAGGATGCATTGTATTGTTTGTTATGTATTACTACATACACTGCGACTTGTGTAGTGGATGTTGATTAGGTAGTATACCATTGGTATCAGATGTATATGTAATCATTTATTATGAGTTGTATATTATTGGATTCAGATTATGTAACCTTTATGTTAGTTTTTATTATTGTTAATCATAGATTATTATGCTTAAGTAATTCTACGTCAAGGAACCCTCGGGAAATGTTATCTATGTATGAGTGGTATTTCATCTGTGTCATGTACTTCATTGTGTTGCTTCCACATTGTTATCATTATTGTTTATAAACATTTAAAAAAATTATTTCGTAAACTTATTGTCATGTTTAGGTTAAGTTCTCCTGGGTTCCCTAGCGGGGCATTACACTTTGTACCAGAGCCCACGTTTCTACATTGGGAGCTCTGGGAAATATTTATGCCCATTAGTTGTCTTTTTATTTTAAAACATTGAAACAAACATAGACATAAAACTCTGATGTATTTAAAACCATATTATTTGATTTCTTTTGATGTTATTGGTTCGATGTTGGTTCTAAGTTGTGGTTTATTTCTCTAGTTGATTCAGGAATTATGCCTGAAACTAGATATTCTAGGGGTCGTGGCAGAAGCCAAAGTGGTAGTCTTGGAAGGGGTAAGGATAACAATCCTTCCATGAGTGTCAGTCAGGACAATGCTCATCAACACAGTAGAGCTGAGCAAAGGGATGAGCATCAGGCTGAGTCTAGAGAGCCATACATTAGGCAGTTTTTGTAGGAGTTACTAAACCATATTCTTGAGCAGGGTAGAGTGGAGAGGGAGAGATCTAGGAGCCCTCCAAGGAGGACTATTTTAGTGGATCCTGCAGTTGTGACAGAAAACCACATGAGATATCTCACAAGAGTTCCACCTACTTCCTTTGATGGGAAAGGAACAGGGTTTGAAGCTGAGACTTGGCTTATTGCATTAGAGAGGGCTTTTTCTATGCATCCCTTTAGTAGCAATACTAAAGCTAGGTATGCAGTAACACAAATCTCCAATTTTGTAGCAATATGGTGGAAGATAGAGGAAGAGAAGTTAGGTCTCCATATGGATACAGTGACATGGGAGTTATTTCTTGAGCACTTTTGAGAGCACTTCTTATCTGATCAGTGGAGGCAGCAGAGGGCTGATGAGTTCCACGACTTGAGGCAGTTGACCCTATTAGTGGTTGAGTATGAGCGTCAATTTTTTAAGCTCAAAAAATATGCTGGATATGGTCAGGATTTGGCCCTTATGGCTCAACACTTTGTTAGGGGGGATGAATGAACACATCATTGGGGAGGTTAGACTCTTTGAGCCTACATCTCTCAGGGAGGTGGTCATCAAAGCTACCCTTGCAGAGAAGAACTTAGCATTGGGCCATGGTGGTCATTCAGGAGGTCACTCTAGAGTACCTACTTCTGTTGTAAGAGGTAATCATTCTCAGGGAGCTGGGAATGCTAGAGGTCCTTCTACCATTCCAAATGGTAATTAGATTCATCTGCAAGGAGGAAACAAACCTTCTTCTTTTGGTGGTCCTCAGAATAGGAACTTTCATGACAATCAGTGCAGCAGGCGCAATGGGCCAGTGCATCCAGCACAGAGTGTGTATCAGGATGTCAGTAGGGGTAGTGTTCAGTAGTCTAGTGCACCTTCGGTTAGAGGAGGTGGTAGTAGGGGAGCTTGCTTTTCCTATGGACAGTTTGGACACATAGCAGTCAATTGTCCTCAGCATCCAGCTCAATTCTTAGGACAGAGGCCATTAGCTACTGAGCTGACAGTGGGTAATGTTGGTATGTCTCATAGAGCGTATGCAGTGTTTGATCATCCTCCACTTATGTATCATACTCCTGTGAGTGGGGCTATGAGTAGAGGTCCATCAGCTAGTTTTTGAATTCCTATAGTGGGGAATGATCCTCAGTGTTCCAATCAGAGACTTGGGAAGGGTTCTATGGGACCCACACTTTGAGTCTTTCAGGACTTGGATTAGATGTTCTGTGATGAGAGATTGATTTCTCTATCTTTATTTTAGGCTTCCAAGAGTAAGCCTAGTTTTAGGGGAGGAGGATGTAATACCTACCTCTTAGTTTTCTTTTCAGTTTGTGGATGCCAAACTCTTTTAGGGATTTTTATGTATGTGTGGTTATTTCAGTTGATCTTGCGGATACACATGTATTATATTTCAGTATGTTATTGATCCATTATTATTATGTTGTATCTTCTGTGTATATATGATTTAGGGTTATTTAATGATGCTTATGTATATGTTAGGATTTCATTTTGATTATGCTTTTCTGACAATAATGACCTTAGATTTATATGCACATGGATCATTGTATGTCTTGCATTACTATTTGATGTGCTTGGTATGGTATGGAACAGATTCATAGTTACTTGCTTCAGCGAGATCCACATGATAACCTAGTCTCAACCATTGGTTTCTATATTAGATATGCATGTATGTTTGTGTTTGTGATGACAGGTTTGCTGGTACCAGGATATGTCTTCCCTGAATTGGCAGGAGTGAGCGTGTCCTATCGCAATATATCAATGGTAAGAGAGGGGAGATAGTTTTAAGGTCCAAATCCTATCCTAAACCTAATTGTCCTAGTTAGTGGACAAGTATCCGTTTGGCTACCTTACCAAATTTGTATAGTTGATAGGAATTTGTGTATCCCTTTCCTTGTGCATGTTTGATTTTGCTTGTGTTCGATTTCAGGTGCTCGATTTGATTATGTGTGTGTTATATCATGTTATTTATTTAATTAAATATTATTGCAATTAATTATTAAATATAGGGTATTTATTTAATTAAAAATTAAATTAAATACCTATATTTAATTTAAAGGTTAATTAAAGTGCAATTATTGAATATTAATATTTAATTGTATATTAGAGTAAATAAGCCTTTATGCCTAATTAAATAATTAAATATTAAGTTGCATGGATTATTGTGATTCAAATATTTAATTTAATATTTTATTAATTTTATGTGCAAGTTCATTAGTGAATTTAGAGTTTGAATTCAAAATGCAACTTGGGCTACTAAGTCAAAGTTGAGTTGTGCAAGTAATTAGATATTTTAATTAATAATTAAAGAATTACTTTCAATTTTGGAGTTGAGTTCTTTTAGGAGTTATCTAGTGTGTTGTCATTAGGGGTTGCATGATTAGGGGAAGTTGATCCTCTTTAGGGGGATTCTTCTCTCATTTGGGGATAACAGGTTTTTGGGAGCATTTTTGGAGAAGCTTTGTGTGTTCTTGGTTTTGTAAGATTTGTGGATTCTTGTGGATGCATGTTGGAAAACGTTTGTGTGGAATTCATGGTTGTGTGTGTGCTTGGTAGATCCAAGGTTTAATCATCTTCAAAGGTGAAATTTATTCCGTTCTTGCATTGGATCAAAGGTAGGGTTTGATCCTTTTCGTGATTCAATTCTTGTTTAAATTGTGTCTTCTTTGTGCTTAATCTGATTAAATTTCCTTAATTAGGAGTTGTTGAAATTCTTGTTTAAATGGGTGTTCTTGAAACCCTAGGTTGCTTATTATTTTAGAAAATGGTTATTTAGCATAGTAATGTTATGCTAGCCAAATTTCATGAAAAAATTCCTTCTACAACTCCTAGAAAACAAAAAATTAAACAGGCCTATAGTTGGGACTATAGGGAAAGAGAAAATATTTCTTTGAGAAAATTAACCTTGAAAAGAAATCAATTTTCCCTTGCAAAAAAAAATTAATTGTTCAAAAATTTTCTCCTCCCTAGAAAAATACAGAAGTAAAAATATTCACACCAGTCATGTGGAAAGACTAGTAAAAGACAAAATAAAGAAAAGAATAAAACTAAAGGAAATAATTAAATTCTGTTTTCGGAATTCTTTCAAAAAAAATTTAAAAAAAAAAATTATATTAACTGGTTTTTTAAAAACGCAGTTGTTTTAAAGAATTTTTTTTAAAAAAAATTAAAATTGGCAAGTGGAGGTGGGGGCCACCAACTCCCCCCTCCCCATGCGCTCCGCAGTGGAGCTAGCTCGGCAGTCGAGACTGTCAGCACGACAGCCGACCACCGACTGTAGCTCCTCCCTTTTAAAGGGAGGCCGACGCAGGTTGTAAGGAGGGGTGGGGGCCACGGGGACCCCCCCATTGTGTTGTTTTTTTTATGTTTAAAATTTATTAAATATTAAAATATAGTTTACGTAAATGTTTTTGAATTTTGGTTTTTTAATTAATATTTAATTTTTATATTAGTTAAGTTTTATTTAAAAGTTTGTAATTGATATTTAATTAGTTTATATTAATATTTAATTAGTTTATATTAACATTTAAACTAGTTTATATTAATATTTAAATCAATTTATATTAATGTTAATTAGTTTATATTAATGTTAAATTTGTTTATTATTAATTTTTAAATTAGTATTTAGAATTAGTTAATTGTGGCATAAGAACTAAAAAGGGAAGTGTGTTTCTTTATAGGGGAAATTAATATTATTGTTAATTTATAAACCAAGGGGGGATTTATTCGGCCATTGTTAGAAATGGGCTAGTGTTAATCATTAAATCCTATGGTGCTAATTAAGTTAATTAGAGTTATTATTGGACGATGTAGATTGATGCTTATGTTGCACCTAGGAATTTTATAATTTTATAATTATAACTGGAATTGGTAATTATTTCCTAGATGTATTTATATGTTGTTTTTATAAATAGATCTATAGAAAATGTTAACGTTTTACCAAATGTGGAATATTTAGTTATTGTTGGATAGTAATTTTAGTGGATAAATGAATTTACATGATTAAGGATTATAAATTTGTTTATCCCTACGTTAACATTGTATTTAATTTAATGCATTCTGAATATGAAGTCATTGTACCATGATGTGTTTTGGGTGCGTGATTAAATGAATTGTATGTTCTTTTATGTTATCATGTTTTCAGGTGTTTGTTGGGCTAGATGACCCTTAGGATATAAATCCAGAGGTTTTGGGATTGTACTTCTATATGGTATTATTGTGATGTTAGTTCATGATTTATGATGATGTCATAGTCCTAATATTCTTAGATCCAACCTAGTTCACTTATGATGTGTTGCTTGGTCTTGTGAGGACACTGTGGATGTTTATAGTTATTGAGAATCTATGTGCACCTGAATGAGCAGGATGTGATTTGACTTATGACATATCTTTATGATACTCTTTTGTGAGCCTAGGGTAGGTTACCTAGTTGTATAGTAGGAGGTGGCTTGCAATAAGTGTTGGAGCCCACAAGTGGCTGCTAGGATCGCTTATTGTAAGTAGTGGTAACAAGTGATAAAATAATAAATTAATTAGGATTCCCTAGTATGAACTAATAAGATTAATGCCTCACCCATGCTTGAGTGCTAGTATAGGCTAAGATGGAGGATGAGATGATGCTTGTTGCCTTGCGGATGTGGGTATAACATCATTAGTGATCTTGTTTGTTTGAAAGGTCATTGATGCGGTGTATGGTCAATTGAGTGCCGAAATCCATTGAGGGATTGCTAGGACAAAACTCAAGGGTTAGACGTACATGATGTCACCTTCCTATATACAGCTTAGGTTATCCTATGTGTCAGTACCTCTGGTGTTGTTAGTGTTCCTTGTTATGGTTTAGAGTGCTTCTAGGAGCTTCCTATCCATTTGAGTATGAGGTCATGTATACCTTGTTTGCATTCTTGTTGTATACCCTCGTGTGATGGGCCTGTTACTATCTCCTCAGCATGGTGGGAGTGGACCTTTGGTTCCACGCGGTTAGGTGGTAGTGATTCTTATTACCATTGAGATTCCGACGGATTCTTCTTCATGCTTAGATGTTCCTTGTTGCAGTTTCATCTTCCTAGTCTTTTGGAGACTTGATCATTTACTGGAGTTGTGTATTGTACCATATGTGGATATTGGTTATCATCCTTTTGAGGATGCATTGTATTATTTGTTATGTATTATTACATACCCTACGACTTATGCAGTGGATGTTGATTAGGTAGTATACCATTGGTATCAGATGCATATGTAATCATTTATTATGAGTTGTATGTTATTGGATTTAGATTATGTAACCTTTATGTTAGTTCTTTATTATTGTTAATCGTAGATTATTATGCTTAAGTAATTCTACATCAAGAAACCCTCGAGAAATGTTATCTATGTGTGAGTGGTATTTCATGTATGTCATGTACTTCATTGTGTTGCTTCCGCATTGTTATCATTATTATTTGTAAACATTTAAAAACAAAATTATTCCATGAACTTAGTGTCATGTTTAAGTTAAGTTCTCCTGGGTTCTCTGGCAGGATATTACACATCTTTTGGTAATACATTTCCTTGCTTCACCCTCTTGGATTCATTCTTGAATTTCATTTCATTTTATGTATTTTTCTAACATGGTATCAGAGCCACTAACAATCCTTTTTTGAGTGTTTGCAAGTTTTCATGATCTAACTTTTGTTGCAGGTTTTTTGAATTTTTTTGGGGTTTGGTCGGTTCACCGCCAAACCCAGTTTCGTTTGTTTGTTTATCTAGTTTTTGTTTTTTTCCCTCTGTCAGGAAACCACAAGGGATTAGTTTAATCTATCTACCTGCAGGGTATTAACATTATTTCTTGCAGGGTTACATCTATCCAGTTTACAGATCTTGCTAACATTTTTCTTCTATTTATTATCTGGAGATTTCTATATATTTTTGTGCTAATTTTAATATATTTCTGTAGCTATCTCTATTTTTTTAGTCTTTTTTATTATATTTTTTCTTTTATGCAAACCATTTAAATATTTATGTGACTATCATTTTTAAGACAATTTTATAAACCCGCACTTAGTCATTCATAACATTTAAACTATACATCATTTGTGAAATATATTTGGTGGAGTGCTCGATAATTATGTTTTGTAAAACATATCCAAAAATTGAAACAATCCAATAGTTCATTTAAAAGTTATGCCCCCCGTAATTTTCGGGTCTGCTTCTCTAACAACAATTATTACCATCCTCCTCTTGCTCAACTTATTCTTTTAATCTACACAACTTTGTCTCCTGCTCTCTCACATTAAATAAGTGATTTAAGGATGCCCCCCTTGCATCTTTGTTTCAAGGAGGATTAATTGTTTTAACTTTCATTGCATCTTTTTAACCTCTCCCCCTCTGCGCCGCCTAGTTGCTCACGCAGCTCCCTAACTCACCTCCTTTGCTCGTTTTAGACTTCAAGCATTGCACATTCATTTTATCTCCTCATGCATTTTTGGATATTTTATCTTTATGCAATATTTATTAAAGTACGCATGTGTATTACTTATCATATTTGTATTTAGATTTTATTTCCTCCTTGCTGGCGCAACCACCACTGTTTGGTCTCCCACATCCTCTGCTTGGTCTCGCAGCCACAACTGCTGCTATTATTTCTTGCCACCGGTAGTCTTTGTCAGTGTTTATTCTTTATCTCTTTCATATGTCAGCCTTGTAGGTAACGGTTTGGTATTAGATTCTTCACTTCATTCAAACTCTTATTTGATAGAGTATATCACTCTTGTATAAAGTATCTTGGTAGAGGATAGCATTTTTTAACAGGTTCTTCATAATATTCTTCTTATTATTACATTTCTCTTTGCATATTCATTATTCAAACCTTTTTTTTGCAGGAGGAATCTGATTTTTAATCATTCCATTCTTATATTTATCATATTTGTTTAATGTTTTAATTCTTAAATTTTTTTTCGTCAATTTGAGTTTAATCTTTTAAATTATTTTTAAAAATTTATTTAACGAAAAAATTTATTCGATTATTTATCTTGTCTCACGTCATATTTCTCAATTTTTTCTGGAATCCATTTCTTGTTTATCATTATAAACTTAATTCTTTAGCTTTTTCATTATTTAATTGCTATTTAAATTTGTTTAATCAATTAATCAAGAAATTTAAATTTTTTTAATATTTAATATTTCTTACATATTGGTATTAACTATTCATGTTAAACTAATTTTTTAGATCCATTATTGTATTCTACAACTTGTATTTAAGTTTATTTTAATTCATTATGTCAATGTTAATCCCAGAAATTAAATTAACAAGTTCCAATTATCACGCTTGGAAGTCTCATATTACTTTTATTTTTCATTTTAAACATATTCTTGATGTAGCGACTAGTGCGACTTCTATCCTCGCTACTACTGCCTCTAAGGAAGATATTGAAGCTTGGAATGAGAAAAATGATGAGGCTTTAGGCCTTATAGGCATTTCTTTGCATCCTGATTTATATGTATTAATTGCCCATTGTACTGAAGCACATACAACATGGACTATTTTGAAAAACACCTTCGATCGTGCAACTTAATCTCGAAAGATTCAACTCCAAGATCAATTGGAGGATCTCAGGTATACAGATTTCTCAACTATGGATGAGTTTTTACTCAAGTTTGATTCATTTCGAAGTCAATTAACTGGTTTAGGAGTTACTTTATCTGAAATTTGGTTAATTCATATCATTTTAAAAAAATGTCTTTCTAGACAATTTTAGCAATTTATAACTAATATACATTCTCAATTATCTCTTCCTTTGCTAGCATCTCAATTAACTTATGCCATCTTTCAACAAATTTTAAGTCAAGAAGAGGCTAAGTTAATTCAATTTGGCTTTATCAAAACTAATGAACGTGCCTTCATGTCTAGATGTCATAACAATAGATCAAATAGTCATAATCATAATAATGGTTATCATAACAATTCTAATAGACCTCATTGTAATTATTGTAGGAAAAATGGTCATGTGATCAATACTTGTTTTAAAAAACTTAAACATGAGAATTCATCTAATCCTAATACTCCTAATTCTCATAATCATAACACTCTTCAAGGTTTTGCTATTCGATATGGGATGTCTAATTCTCTCTCAGATGATACTACTATTTGGGATGAACCATATTATGATCAATACTCTTGGAATAACCCTCTTGATTACTATATTTATACTCAAAATAATTATATGTTCTCTCATTATGATGCAATGCAATTTGGTGATCCTTGCTCTCATGTTGATGATATTCTTGAACAAGAAGAGGAAATTATCTGTAACTTTCTTAATGTTACTTTACAAGATATGTTTATTACTCAAGATGAAATTCATAATGATAGTACTAATCCTATGACTATTGTGGAGGTTAATGTTAATGATGGTAGCTCTCCTCCTCTTGATGTTTCATATTATGATGAATACATTATAGATTTGTTTTATGCAACTTGAGATTGCATTTCTGATTCTACGACTGATGATTCACAATATGATTTTGATTTCCAAAGTGTTACTGATTCAGGACTAGGCAATCCCAATGATGGGCACTCTACTAGTGGTTCTTGCCTTATTGTAGGCTCAGGTGTTGACTATGCTCCACCTCTATTCTCTACTAGAAATGAATATACAGAATGCATAAATGCGTCTCAAGAATCTCAGTGGTCACTTAAATATTCGGGCCCCCCTCCGCAAGAAATTACATCTTTGTATTGTCAAAGTGCTATCCACTTAGGAAACATTCCTATGTACCATTCAATCTCCACTGATCCAGTTAAAGAAGTACATGATGATCAAGCTATAAATAATCTTATGAAGACTCTTTCTAAAGAGAGACCTCAAAATCATTGAAAAAATTTGGGTTTGATACGTATTGATATCATCTCCCCAAGTAAATATTAAAGGTGATGTTAGAATTAATCTTTCCTTGGTAACTATGTATTTGAAAGATATACCAAGGTCTTGTCTCATATTTGTAATTCCTTTAATAAGGAAATTAGATATTCCTCCTTAAGAGGATTCCTACACATGACACACACCAAATGTGAATGTGGCACACATAGAGTATGAGAGTTACATGCAAACTCATCCACTCATCTCTGATGACATGTAACTGATTGAATGTTTGATAATGTTAAGTTGAAGATGATGCAAGACATTAAAATAGCTGATGGTTTGTATTATCATTGATGTCAACTTGATACCATCTGTACGGTCATGTACATAATGCCAAAGACTTCAGAGAATCAGTGGAACAGAGATTATGCTTTTAGTAATGCATAAAAGTCAAGTATTCAGTAAGTGACAAACAACACCAACAGAGTGCACACCATCAGTAAAGGCAAAGTAAAAGTCACAGTGATGCCCGATGAGTAGAAGATAGTGTTTCCCGACGAAGAAAAATCCTATGATGCCTGACGAATAGAGATCCTAAAGCTAACTAGAGTTGCATCGACGGAACTGGCAGTTGTCACTGATGACTAACTACAGAGTTGACCGACAGAATAGAGAGTTCAGAAAATGACAAAATATCTAGCTGGCAGAGCTTAAGGATAGACTTAACTGGTTGTTTTATTTGTTTTATTTGCCCAGAGTTAAGTAATTTATTTAAAGAAGATTTTTACAGTTGGCAAGAAGATAACTACGAGATAAATTAGGAGTTAAAATCGTAAATCAGATTGGCTGGATTGTTTTTTACGCCAAGAATCAAGAATTAAGGAACATCATGTCTATATAAGAGACAAGCATAATTCATTTTCGTAATCACAAACAATCAAATACATAAAAGGGGAGTGAATAGAAAGAGGATGCTAAAGAGAAACTGGTGAAGGATAACTTCATGCATTCCTGATCAATCAAACTTAAGGAGAAAGGTATTGTACTTAAATAGATCTAAAAATCTGCAATTCAAGTTGCATTAGAAACAGGTCATAATATTTCAGTTTAACCATTGAAGCATCAAGTCTCTTAACAGAGTAGGACTTAACCATATTCTATAATTGAGGTATATCCTAACAGATTGCCAAAAAGGTTGATTCATGAAAGTAACATTGAATTTGTATAAAGCCTATTGATAGCCTAAGAAGAAGGTTGATTCAAGGATGGTAGCAAGATTTGCCTAAAGTGTAATGACAGTCTAAGAAGGAGGCCAATTCAAGGATGGTAGAAAAATAGATGCTAGATACTAAGTGACAACCTATGTATAAAATCCTCTAACAAGGTTGCACTTAACAGTGTGTTTGTAACCTTTAACAGGGTTGGCTCCTAACAGGGCTCACTTCAGAAGAGTGAAAATTTGGGGTACCGGTCCCAGTGGTTTTTCCCTTAACAAGGTTTCCACGTTAAAATCCATGTGCTATGTGTGTATGATTTATTACTTTATTGTTTTACATTTCACATATGCATTTCTGGATTGATTGATATACTCTACATATTTACTGAGTATCGGTAAATCGGTTTACTGCTTATCAGTTATCAAGGAGAGTAAGGGAAGACAAGGTAAACAGAAAGATAGTTAGTTATTATAAGTATTTTATGACATGTATCTTGTAGGGAATTAATAATCTGAGGTGTATTTATTGGTGGTTAAAGAATAAAGGATAAATTTTTAAGGCCACTGATTCACCCCCCCTCTCAGTTATTACTAACAATTGGTATCAGAGCTTGTGTTCTTAGAAGGAAGGTTTCAAGACCTAAGTAAAGATCAAAAGATGAATAGACGAGATGTGCCCAAGTTGAACAAAGACAACTTTGCTTCATGGAAAATCATGATAAGACTCCACTTATCGGGCATTGGTGTATGCACCCTAAAATGGTCGCCTAGACTTTGGGCCCCATTTCTCAATTTATCAAATCCCTGAATCAATATTTTCAAATAACAACAATATCAATTATATCAATTTCCTTGATCAAATCATAATCAA
>MU223398.1:5165350-5199978 GCA_018584345.1 Thuja plicata
TCATCTAGCTTGCATTGCATTGCATACATTTGATTCATTGGAGATATTGGCATTCTTGCCCTTGTTTTCATTGTGAATCTCTCGTTGTATGGTTTATTGGCAAGGTCATGAGTTTATAGCTCTAGCTAAGAGAAATTTTTACAAATCTTGCAACTCCATGCATAGAGAGCTATGGATTGATTTGTGAGGGCTCATTCTTGAGTTTTCTTGCATGTAAGGATTCATAGAAGTGCACTATTTTGTGTGTACAATTGGTAATGATGTTACTCAATACTTAGATACTAAATATGTTTTTCCTATAGGACCATTGACAGTAGATCAATTGAGAGTGAAGCATGAGCATAACTACATGGTTATAGAGCTTTCTTCCTCACTCTTTGATGCTGAATTTGAAGATGTGAAGGATTGTACAACTGCAAAGAAAATGTGGGACAAATTGAAGCTTGTACATGGAGGTGATACAAACATTCTGAGAACCAAGGAAGAAAGCCTTAGAGGAAAGTTTGATGATCTCAAAATGAAAGAAGGTGAAAATATCACATAGTAAAACACAAGAATAAAAGAAGTAGTCAATGCTATACGAGGTGTTGGAGGTACACTTGAAGAGGAGACAGTGGTAAGTAAAATCTTAAGAACCTTATTACCTGTATATGCTATTAGAGTTTTTGTTATTCAAGAAATGAGAGCAGTAGAAAACAATATAGTTACTCTTGATAGCATAATTGGTAGACTGATTTCATTTGAGATGAATAAATTTGACAATAGTGTCTTACCAATTTTAGAGTCTGCATGTAAGTCTTCTATGAAAATAAGAAAATCCAATCATAGATGCTCAACTAGAAGGGACAGTGAAAGTGAAAGTGAAGAAGAAGATCTAGATGAAATAGAAGCACTTATGGACATAAGAATACAGAGAGGCAAAGGTAAATACAAAGGAAAGCTACCACTTGTATGCTTTAATTGTAAAGAGATTGGACACTTTGCTGCAAGATGTCCTAACAGAAGAAAATATGACAGATCTTTTGAGAAGAAATATGACAGAGGTGATAACAAAGATTACATAGGTTACCAACAATCAGAAAGAAAGGATACCTGAGACTATAAGGACAAAGGAAAAAAGGATAGCTACCTAGCTACTTGCAAAGATGAAGATACTAACACCAAAACTGATGATTATATCCAGATAGTATTTGTAGTTGTGAAGGATGATTCAGATGAAGATCAAAGGTATTCAGAAACTGCACTCATATCTAAGGTTAGTAAGAATGATATCTGGATTATAGATAGTGGCTGCACTCACCATATGACCAGTGACAAAGAAAAATTTAATACTTTTGAGTATTATAATGGTGGTACAGTAAGAATGGGAAATGATACACCTTGTCCTGTTGAATGTAAATGAACAATAATGATGAATAACCTGATTAAATGTGAAAATTCTTATTGGCTAAAAGGATTGAATTATAATCTATTGAGTGTCTCTCAGCTGAATAATTTAGGTCACAGTGTAGCATTTGAAAACAAGAAGGCAAAGATCTTCAATGAATAAGGAAAACTGATTGGTACCGGTGAACATGCTAAAGGTAACTTATTCTATCTGAATGATACTAATCCCACTTGCTTAATGACTAAAAATGAAGACATATGATTGTGGCACAAAAGATTGTGTCATGTGAATTTTGACAACATGATGAAAATAAGCAGAAAAAGAAGTGTAAGAGGCTTACCGACGATAACAAAGCCAGACAACATCATGTGCAAAAATTGTCAAAAAGGTAAAATGACAAAGTCTAGTTTCAAAAGAAAAGCCCATACATCTGATGATATTCTAGAATTAGTTCATACTGATTTATGTGGACCTATGAGGACAAAGAGTTATTATGGAGATATATATTTTATTCTCTTTGTTGATGACTACTCTAGAATGATGACAGTCATGTTTCTAAAAGAAAAATCTGAAGCATTCAAGATGTTTAAATGGTATAAGGCTATGGTAGAAAAACAAAGTGGTAAGAATCTAAAATGTTTAAGATCAAATAGAGGAGGAGAATTTATATCAGATGAATTCACTAATTTTTGTAACGATCATGGTATAAAAAGATAGGTTTCTGCACCAAGAACACCACAAAAAAATGGGATTGCTGAGAGAAGAAACAGATCAATAGTTGATTGTACAAGAACACTAATGATAGAGAAGGACATCACCCAGATCTTCTGGAGGGAAGTTGTCAGCACTGATGTTTATACACTTAACAGAGTACAATTGAAGAAGGACACAAAGAAGACTCCTTATGATCTATGGTATGGTAAAACACCCAATGTAAGTACTTCATAATATTTGGTAGTCAATGTTATGTCTTAAAGGATGATAGAAATAAAAAGCTTGACGCCAAAAGTGATGAAGGTATTTTTTTGGGGTATTCTACCAAGAGCAAAGCTTTTAAATGTCTAATCAAGGCTTCTAACAAAATAGTTGAAAGTGAAAATGTGAAGATTGATGAATTTGCAGAAAAGAATGAGCTGGAAAACACATAAGAACCAGAAGACTACAACAGGTTTGTATATTGTGAAGATCCCATAACTCTACCCGAGTAACAATGCTTAATTTTAGAACTACAGAATGTTGCAATCGAAGGTAAGAATGCTGCTATTGATGATCAGGATAATGATCAAGATAATATGCAAGGTAATGAAGATCAAGATGATACACAAAGAGTTGTACTTGTACTTGTTAGATATGTAAGAAGGAACCATCCAAAGGACTAGATCATAGGAGATAAGAAAGCTAGTACAAGAACAAGAAGTAAGTCTTTAAACTCAAATTGCTTAATTTGTTAGTTTGAGCTAAAATCTGTCATTGCTGCACTAGATAATGAAGAATGGATAAGTGCTATGAATGATGAGATTGAATAGATTGAGAAGAAAAAAACATGGTCACTTGTGCCAAGACCAGATGATAAGAATGTCATCGGTACTAAATGGATATTCAGGAATAAGATGAACAAGAATGGAGAAGTCACAAGGAACAAAGCAAGACTAGTAAGCAAGGGGTATGCATAAGAGGAAGGTATAGACTATGGAGAAACTTTTGCATCCATTGCTAGGCTAGGAGTAATAATACTACTTGCTTATGCTACATATAAAGGATTAAAAGTATATCAAATGGATGTCAAGTCAGCATTCCTAATTGGAATACTTGAAGAAGAGGTATACATTGAACAACCAGAAGGGTTTGTGGATCTAGACAAGAGGAACATGGTATGTAGACTTCACAAAGCCTTGTATGGATTAAAACAAGCTCCCAGAGCCTGGTATGAATGACTTCATTCCTATATAATAAGTATTGAATTTATAAGGACTAGTGAAAATAGTAATCTTTATTTGAAAGAAGATACTGATGCTAACACTTTGATTACTGAAATATTTGTTGATGACATCATATTTGGAGGCAATGATATTCTATGAAAATCATTTTCTGATGAGATGAGCAAAGAGTTTGAGATGTCTATATTTGGAGAGATCAAGTTCTTTCTTGGTCTAAAGATTATTCAACAAAGTGAAGGTATTTTCATTACACAGTCCAAATACATCAAAGAGGTCTTGAAAATATTCAAGATGGAAGATTCCAAACCTATTGGAATACCGATGGCTACTGGGTGAAAATTATCAGAGGAAGACAAGACAACAGAGGTAAATCAGACTTTGTACAGATCAATGATAGGAAAACTCATGTATGTTGTACATAATAGACCAGATATTGCACATACAGTAGGAATTGTTGCTAGATTTTCTGGTAACCCCAAGGAATCACATATGACTGTTGTGAAGAGAATCTTAAGATTTCTGAAGAATACTGAGGAATTTGGCTTATGGTATAGAAGAGAAGGCAAATTTAAACTAAAAGTGTTTACCGACACTGATTGGGCTAAAAATCTTGATGACCGAAAGAGCACAACTGGAGGAGCATTCTTTATGCGTGATAGACTTGTCATATGGATTAGCAAAAAGCAAGGATGCATCTCTCAGTCTACTATAGAAGAAGAATATGTTGCTACTACTGCAAACTGCTCAAATATTGCATGGATCAACCAGTTGCTGGAAGGTATGCATATGAAGATATCATAACCAGTGATTATCTATTGTGATAACACCAATGCAATAAAAATTTCCAAGAATCTAGTCATGCATGCAAATACTAAACACAATGCAATCAAGTATCATTATTTAAGAGAACAAGTTCAAGAAAAAGAGGTGATACTTGAATATGTGCAATCAAAAGAACAATTGGCTGATATCTTCACCAAGCCACTACCCAAGGATACATTTGAGTACTTGAGAAAGAGACTAGGGGTCAAACCCATGTCTACCAGTTAGTAAAGGACCAAAGGCTGCATCAGCCTATATATTATCAGAATATCATTCATGTTGATGTAAGCAAAAGATGAACTTCAAAGCTACATCTATATACAGAAAGGTATATATCAGAACTGAGCACCAGAGAATATTGTTGTATTGCTGAAGGATAAGGGAAATTCAAGGAATATATTATGGATATAAGAAAATAGTTGTTGGACATAAATGTCAGATATTTGTGAGATATTTGTTTGGCATTGTTGTCAAAGGGAGAGAATGTATCCATATTATCATCAGAAACAATTCATTATCAGATTACTCCAAACAGGGAGAGATAATATCCATAGGGAGAGAATTTGTATGAAGAAATCATATACAAAGGGAGAGTTGCGAAGAATAGTCAAAAGAGAGAAATTGACACAGAAAGAGAACACAACGCATCAGAAGAAGAAACACGGAAAGCTGCAAGAATCAAATCTAAGCTAACACAGAGCTTACCGGCGATTAGACATTTTTATCAGTTATCAAAACAAAGTGTTTGGTAATTTGATGAATTTCAACAATTGTATTAGAAATATTATAGTATGATAATATAGTATGTTTCCATCAATGCCAAAGGGAGAGATTGATGACATGTAAATGATTGAATGTTTGATATTGTTAAGTTGAAGATGATGCAAGACATTAAAATAGTTAATGGTTTGTATTGTCATTGATGTCAACTTGATATCATCTATATGGTCATGTACATAATGCCAAAGACTTTAGAGAATCAATGGAACAGAGATTATGCTTTCAGCAATGCATAAAATTCAAGTATTCAGTAAGTGACAAACAACACCGATGGAGTGCACACCATTAGTAAAGGCAAAGTAAAAGTCACAGTGATGCCTGATGAGTAGAAGACAGTGTTTCCCGATGAAGCAAAATCCTATGATGTCTGATGGATGGAGATCCCGAAGCTAACTGGAGTTGCACCAACGGAACTGGTAGTTGTCACCGACGACTAACCGCAAAGTTGATCGACAGAATAGAGAGTTCAGAAAATGACAAAATATCTAGCTGACAGAGATTAAGGATAGACTTAACTGGTTGTTTTATTTTTTTTATTCATCTAGAGTTAAGTAATTTATTTAAAGAATATTTGTACAATTGGCAAGAAGATAACTATGAGATAAATCAGGAGTTAAAGTCGTAAATTAGATTGCCTGGATTGTTTTTTACGCCAAGAATCAAGAATCAAGAACCAAGAATTAAGGAACATTATGTCTATATAAGAGACAAGCATAATTCATTTCCGTAATCATGAAAAATCAAATACATGAAAGGGGAGTGAATAAAAAGAGGATGCTAAAGAGAAACTAGTGAAGGATAACTTCATACAGTCCTGATCAATCAAGCTGAAGGAAAGCTAAAGAATTCTGCAGACACCGATGAATAGTGAAGCACAACATCACAAAGAAGAAAGTGTGGAGCACAAAGAGTTGATTTGATACATTGATCAGAGAGGTATTGTACTTAAATAGATCTAAAAATTTGCAATTCAAGTTGCATTAGAAATAGGTCATAATGTTTCAATTTAAGCATTGAAGCATCAAGTCTCTTAATAGAGCAAGACTTAACCATCTTCTATAATTGAGGTCTATCCTAACAGATTTTCAAAAAGGTTGATTCATGAAAGTAGCATTGAATTTGCATAAAACCTATTGAAGCCTAAGAAGAAGGTTGATTCAAGGATGGTAGAAAGATTTTCCTAAAGCCTATTGATAGTCTAAGAAGGAGGCTAATTCAAGAATGGTATAAAAATAGATGCCAGATACTAAGTGACAAACTATGTATAAAATCCTCTAACAAGGTCACACTTAATAGTGTGTTTATAACCTTTGACAGGGTTGGATCCTAACAGGGCTCACTTCAAAAGAGTGAAAATTTGGGGTAGTGGTCCCAGTAGTTTTTCCCTTAACAGGGTTTCCACATTAAAATCCATGTGTTATGTGTGTATGGTTTATTACTTTATTGTTTTAGATTTCACATATGCATTTCTGGATTGATTGGTATATTCTGCATATTTACTGAGTATCAGTGAATAGTTTTACTGCTTATCGGTTATCAATGAGAATAAGGGCAGACAAGGTAAACTGACAGACAGTTAGTTATTATAAGTATTTCATGGCATGCATCTTGTAAGGACTTAATAATCTGAGGTGTATTGATTGGTGGTTAAAGAATAAAGGATAAATCTTTGAGGCCACTAATTCACCCCCCCTCTCAGTTATTACTAACAATCTCTACTTATGAGATTGATCTCACACACTTCTTACGGTTCTAGGGTTCTCACTTGGTTCTAAGTTGGTTCTCACAAGTTGGATTTCTTCTCTCTTCTCTCATTCTCATTCTTGCAATATTGTAATGAGCTCTCTCTCTCTCTCTCTCTCTCTCTCTACTTCTTGCCTCATTAATATTTATGCAGAAGGGGTTTTTCTTAGTTTTCCCCTTTCAAAAACATTGTCTTGGTGTTGAGATTGGAGCTTCTCATTGCTACTGTTGATTGTTCTTATTTCAACATTCATCCTTTGGTAATACAGTTCCTTGCTTCACTCTATTAGATTCATTCTTGTATTTCATTTCATTTTATGTATTTTTCTAACAATCTTCAACACTTAAGGGTTTAATTTGTGAAAGTAAACATACCTCTTCATCAATGGTTAAACCTTTTTCTTTAGATCTTGTCAAAATTTTACTACTCTGATCTCCAATGATATCTTCTTTTGAATGGTATCTAGATGTGTATTTTGGAATCTTAGGTGTGACACTTGTTGACAGGACTTTGGTGACCGGGTCTGCCAGCAAATGTAAGTTGTCACCGGGTACCGGGGTACCGGCCAACTTCGTCTGCAAAGGTTATCCAGGGAAATGAGATTCCCCGGGCCTCCAAGCACCTGAGGGTTAGGTCTCGACGGTGCGGGGCTCAGTTGGGAGATATGACTATTTTCGAGGGGGATAGCTGGTTTCTTCAACTCGTTCTCTCCAAGGATTCAGGAAGGTGGGGTTTCTCCAAGCATTTTTACACTTAGAAAATAAATTGAAAAAGATCCTACAAAGTTAGAAATATTTGATCTACCTATAGTTATGCTAAACATTCAATACATCAATAATTCTTTGATAGAATAATCTAAATACCAAAGAAATACACAACCATCAGTTCATATTTGATCAGTAGCAAGGGAGAGGAGGTCATTAATCTACTTGAAGTATCAGAGCAGAAGATGTGAAGAACATCAAACATAAAATACCATTAACCCAGAAGATAGAATGCCAACAACGTCATTGTAAGAACTCTCTCTTCTTCATTGACATTCCTTCCAGCAAGCACTGATGTGTGGTACAATGGTGGTTCCAAGGGAGCATCTAACTACTGAAAGCTTAAAGACTAAGGAGCATTGAGCTCTGCAACTAGGAAATGAAAATACTACTTTTCTATTGCTATAGAATACAAAATCATAAAGTTTGCCAACCCTTGGAATAGTGCAAGACTTGCTATTTATACACATTTCCCTTCTAACCCTAACCCTAACCCTAACCCTATTTTACATCTTGCCATAAAATACAATATCCAGTGGTCAGTACTACCTGCACCACTTTATAAAAGACCTCAAGATGGAGAAGGTCTGACATGTCAAAAGAATAAGACAAGAGGATGGAGTGGAAGAATCGGCCTCGAGAAGAGAGCTGAGAAAGAGAAGGAATAAATATGATCCCCTGGGGATCAAGGCTACATGCCTCATAAATGGGAAATGCGGTGCCCTGTCTCCAATGCGCCAGGTGTACATCTGAAGCGACGCCTTGAGAAGATCATTTGTTAGAAAGCCTCTTACTAATCCGACGTGCCTTTATGTAGTCATCTACCTTTGAAAACCTTTGTCAACCTTTATTAACTACTTTGAAAGTGACCGGTCGGCCTTGGGGACCAGGACACGGGTCACTAAAAGAATATAAAATATAGGATCCGGGACTCTGGGATCCGGGAACTTACATTCCAAAAAGAATAAAGAATATAAAAAGACTTAAGTTCTCTGGTCCCTGGAGAATCTTTATTGTTTCCTATTATTGTTGAAGGTCTAGAGGAGATGGGAGATTCCATCTTCATCAACCTCTTTAAGGCCAGCCCGCAAGTATTTAGCCACCTCAATTTGTTCCCCCAGGTCTGGAACATTTCCCTTAAACTCATCGGCCATTTTTGCCGTGTCATGGCCACTGAGTACCATATGAGTGATTCTCATCATTTGGGCACCATCTAGTCCCTCTGGGGATTGATACATTGATTCCATTAGCTCATCGAACTTCCCCAGGATGTACTCCTCTAGTGTGCAAGTGTTAGTGTTGAATGGGTCAGCTTTGGAGACCTTCGTAACAAAATACTTGTATAAATTAAAAGAATATTGTACTATATTGATTTTCTCCCGTAGAGTCCCCACCAGTTGCTTGATTACCCCCAATGTGAGGTCAAGTTTAGAGTGTTGGGTTCTCACAAAATTGAATGACTCCTCCCCCAAAATTCTGGACTCAGAAACCACTTCCTCCCCAAGGCCGAGGAGTTCTTCAAATTCTACTTTCCAGGCTTCATAATTTTTGATGTCACCCTCCCATATGTTGATAATGGTTTTGGATTGATGCAAAACATGGTGGGCTGCATATAAGTCTGGGAGGGTGGACACTAGGAAACGCCGGATGTTTCCCAACTATAGAGAGACCCACTCATCGACCGCCTGGGCTTTCTTCTTAATCGCCCGCAATGAATCTATGTCACTCTATGGCAGTGGTGCATCAGATGTGGAGGCCTCTGGAGGAATAGCATTGATAGGCCAGGCCAGCTCAGTTAGCAACCCCATGAGGTTTGTAGTTTTCTCCTTTTCCGCCTTGAGCCTTTGGGCCTTTTTCTCATAACGGGCCTCTACTGCCTTAGCCGCTTCTTTTAAGAGGTCCACCTCACCCTGTTTTCCCCTCTTTCCCAGTGATATCTTTTTGATATTATAATCCCTAGCCTCGGCGGTTACTTCGTCGGTGTTTGGGGGAGGTGTTGCTACCACTGCAACTGTTTCTCCACTCGGCCTCCTTTGAAGAGTATGAACCGTCCAAGCTTTCTTGGCCTTTGGTAGGTCCTAGGCCTGACCCATCATCTCTGCCAGGGAGAGATGAGCTCCAGGAGTCGGTGGGGCCTTCCTTTTCTTGGTTTCTATTAACCACTGTGGCAGCAGGGGTGGCTTATTAGCCAAAGTTTGTTCCTTTGGTTCTTCCTCGATATCTTGTTCCTGTTCATCTTTAGTGGTACGGGTCTCGCCCGACTCTTTCCCTATATCTTTTGATTCATTGACAACATTTTCCCTGGCGACATTTATTTCCTCTGCCCTATCATTTGTATCTTTGGCTATGTATGGGTCCTCATCGGCCACCCCGGGGGTTTCTTCCTCTTTGTGCTGTTGTTCCTCCTCAGCCTCTATCGCTGGGGTGTCCTCTTCCATAAGTACATCTTTCAGTAATGGGGGAGGTATTGGGCCAAGATTTAGTGTTTGGACCGCAGTGATTACCTCCCCAAATGTAACCTTTGGGAGTGGTTCTTGGAACATGGCGGCTGAGGTTAGGGTTGCTCCCGTAGGTCCAGTTCCCCTAGCGGATGCTATTTGTTCACTTTGCTTTTGTTGGTCCACTCCCATGTCCTATATCTCTAAGACTTTAGAGACAATCTCTTGTTCTTTCTCTTTCTCTTCCTCCACCTATTCTTCCTTCTCCTGCATAGGTTTTTGTTCTGGAGCTTCCTCCTATTCTGGGACTTCAGCCTCTGTCTGCTCAATGTCGCCCTATAAATTTTTGAACTCATCGGTTGCAAAAACATCATCAAATTCATCCTGCAGGGGAGGATTGGCCAGGACATCAGCATACTCTGGTTCCCTCTATGGCTCTGAGGAGTCAGAGGAAAGGATCTCAACTTGCAGGATCTAGGGCATCCCCAGCTATGACCCGCATCCCTTAGTACCACTTGTTCTTCTGGATCCACCCCCGTTGCCTTAACCATTAAGGCCGCTAGTGAAGGGGAGGAGGGAGGATGAATTGGTCCGGTCATGAGTATTAGAGTATCCAGCTGTGTGATTAAACTCTCCCTCATTTTTTGGGAGGCCGCTACTGATTGCTTTATTTTCTCTTTTATGGGGACCTCTTGTATAGTTGGAGTCTCCATTATTGCTTTTCCCTTTTCTCCTCCTTGTGAAGAAGTACCGGCCCCCAGGATTAACTTTGGTATCAACTGGGCAGCCTGATGGACACTCCTGAGGCACACCTTCTTAAAGTAGGTGTGGCTGCATTCGACCATGTCGCAGGTGAACTCTTCAATGGTGGGCCCCTCCTGGGCATCCTAGTTCACCGGTGGGAGGGCCAACTTATTAATCCCCTTTCCTTTGTACTGGGGATCTATTGTGGATCAGGAGTCTGAGAAATCATCTAGAAATCTCCAGAGCTTTAACCTTTCCATCATTCCCATGGTCATCCAGATATAATGCCGGCTCCAGACCTCCATTTCATCTTGGCAATCTTCCTAGAAGTCTTCCATCTGGTATTGGTGGGGCTCTGATGCCCAGGGAAGTGCCGACGCAATTTTGCCATGCAGATCAAAATGCTTTCGCGCCAAGTAGAATTCCACCAAATTCAAGCTTTTAAGTTCATTGTCTACTTCTTTGGTGGCGGCCAGACTGCATGAATAGTTCCCACAAGTGATTGGGAATGGAATATTCATTACCTTCATCAAGGCATAGAATGTATGTAGCTCCATTATTTGCCTGCAATATTCCAAAATAATTATCTTTTTCCCACAATGTTTGGGTAACAAGTAGGGTTTCCTAGAGAAGCCAGTTACCCTTATGTATGTATGTTGCTAGAACTGTATATAATAATGGCCATACCTTCTGACTAGATCCATCAGCTTTGTAGACAGGCAGTATCCTACATCCCGAGTTGGTGTGAGCAGGTTGTAATAAATGAATATGTGGGAAACTAGCCTCCCATTGAATCTGTGGGAAATAATCCTAGGGAGCTTTCTGATCTGGGCCGATCCTGAGTACACCTAAATTGAGCAACCCATTGGTGGCTGGCTGTTGTTGCACCAGGGCCCAGAGAACATAGGAAGTCATATAAAACTTCTTCTTTTGGACCATCTGAAGGAATTGGGAGTCTACGTGGTTTGAAATTATGGCGGCCCAGTCAATATACTCCCCACCTATGCTGATACCAAGCAAGAAGTAATACATCCACCCAGGGAATTCTTAGGCATGTGGTTGCCCAAAGATTCGGCATAATGCTATCATCCCCATCTGGATGCTTTCTTTAAATTTAGACCGGGGAATTTCTAGCTTCATCCTCTTGGGATCCCTCTTCAGGGTCTTGAGCCAATGATTATTCATATATATACGGGCCGCTTCCTCCAACTGCTTAAACTGTGCTAAGGCATCCAATCTGGTAACTACAGCTGGCCTATCAAATTGAGGAATCCCTAAGCTCATCTGAAAAGTTGCAGCGTCGAGAGACACCATAGGGGTGGGATACTCGGTTGGCTCTGGGGCTGTGAGCATAATGGCCCGGACGAATGTATTGTAGTGTGCTGCAAGTGTAAGAATAAGTTTCAATGACTGCACCGAGCACGGGAAACAAGCTGCTTAAGAATCCCAAAATTCCTGATTTTAATGGCCAATGGATCCCCGGCTTGCCTTTGAATGTACATCATTTTCACCAAGGCTTGCATCTTGGGCCATCTCCCAATGCTAGTGTCGGTAATGAATTAAACTTTGGACTCAATATTCAAGCTCATGATAATGTTGTCCTTTACGTATTTCATGCTCAGGGGCAGTTTCTCTAGAGCTTTCTCTATTTTGGACGTAACAGCTGCTCTGGTAACTGCCATAGAAGGAATTTTCAGACTCCTGGGTGGTGAAGATGCAGAAGCCTTAGACATAATGGAAGTATTTTTCTTTGAAAATATACAAGGAAAGATGATCGACAGTTTATATATAAATATTATTTCAGGATCCGGAGATCTTACCACCGTGGCGCTTGCTTTCCCTGAAAAGTTAGCTTAGTTCAAAAATCCCGCAAAGTATATATATATTTTGCAAAATTGGAAATTTAACCAATATCTAGGCCCGAGGGTCTCATCACACTTAGTAAAAATAAATACGTGGGTTGGGTGAGGGAAAGAGACTCAGAGTCCAGAAAACTAACCATTAAAAAGTGAACGAAAAGTGAACTGTCAGGCCCACGTGGATGTCACGTGGCTATGCAATAAATGGAAGTTATGGTGACAGCGGTGGAGCCAACTGTTTGAACACACGAAGAGTGAAATCCACTTGGAAAAATTTAAATGCATGCATGGGACATAAATGAAGGACAGGCTGGTTTATGGAGGAGAGAGAAAACCACCTGGTTGAAACCGGCCAATAGCCGAGTTTCAACCAGGCGGTATTCTTCCCAGAGTGAGCTCACAAATTAGGACTAGGAAACAAATGTAGCACAATGAGCTCGACAGACTACCAAACAACTTTACATAGAATATACACCTAACCTAAGCAGAGCTGAAGGACATATACATGACAAGCGGAGGGATATACAACAATATATACTAAATATACATATGTACAAAAAACAGAGAAACTATTTACAAAACCAAGAAATGTACAAACATCTACAACTTTTAAATTACCCTACATCTGCACAAAGGGTGGACAACCCTCTGGCAGAGCTGACCCACCAATGGGTGGCAAACCAAAAAGAAACGCAACACAAAATAGAAATGCGAAACAATGTAAAAACCAGACAAAAACCAAAAACCAGGAAAACAGAGAGGAAAGAAGGCACCAACCTGAAAATGAAGAAGGGCAAGGAAAGGAGCTCATGCCATTAATGCTATGCAGAAGCCCCTACTGTCAAACGATCACCACTTACCACCACAAACCACCCATAATTGTTCAAAATAGCTCGGAATGGTTCACACTAGATTCTTGCTAAATCACTGTAAAATCGCTCTGAAATCACTCAAATTGCTTAAGTGTTTTAATCATGGTAATTGTGAAAATGATTGGTAATTTCTATTTATACCCAAGGTAAAGAAAGTTACCTTTCCTTCCGCAAACTCTGGACAAATAGACCTCTAGACTCCGGGCCTGGGGATTCCATGCAACCATACCTTCTTACGAAAAGAAGACATCATGGTGAAGAATCCTGGAGTCTAGAATCCGACTCCTAACAAAGGATGACCAACTCTAGGACCGGGTCCCAGAGACACGAGAGACAAAAAAAACAAAACCAACATCGTGGGAAAGAAAACCCAGAGAAGGAAAACAAAGAAAACAAAGGAAAAAGACAAGGCAAGAGCCAAGAGTAGAAAGAAAAAAGGGGGACCCAACATTTTGCACACAAAATGTAGGGATGGGGATGCAGGGCATAACAACATTCTCACCTGTAATCTATGATTTCTCTTCACTTGGTTCAGGGTTATTGCATGATACATCAATACAGTCTAACATTTCTTCAATAACTGTTTCTTTACTGATAGGTCTAGGTTTCAAACATTGTTTTGGTGTTGAGCTTGGAGCTTCTCATTGCTACTCTTGATTGTTCTTATTTCAACATTCATCCTTTGCTAATACATTTCCTTGCTTCACTCTATTGGATTCATTCTTGTATTTCATTTCATTTTATGTATTTTTCTAACAATCTTCAACACTTAACGGTTCAATTTGTGAAAGTAAACATACCTCTTCATCGACGGTTAAACCTTTTTCTTTAGATCTTGTCAAAATTTTATTGCTTTTATCTCCAATGATATCTTCTTTTGAATGGTATCTAGATGTGTATTTTGGAATCTTAGGTGTGACACTCTCATCTATAATCGGTGATTCCTCTTCACTTGGTTCAGGGTTATTGCATGATACATCAATACAGTCAAACATTTCTTCAATAACTGTTTCTTTACTGATAGGTCTAGGTTCACCTTCAATCACAGGTGCATAATCATAGTATCTCTCTTGAATTATGAAATTCTCATCAATCTTCACATGTGCACTTTCAATGATTTTCTTCAACCTCAAATTGAAACATCTGTAGGCTTTGCTTTTAGTAGAGCAATCAAGAAAAATACCTTCATCACTTCTAGCATCAAACTTACCAACACCAACATCTCTCTTGATGTAACACTTGCTTCCAAAGATTCTGAAGTATTTTAATATAGGTACATTGCCAAACAAAAGTTCATAAGGTGTCTTGTCTGTGCTTGGCCTTAGTTGAATTCTATTAATAGTATAGACTGCTGTATTGACTGCTTCTCTCTAATAGGTGTGTACAACTTTTCATTCAATCATGATAGTGCACACTGTGTCAAGTATGATCCTATTTCTCCTTTCTACAATTCCATTTTGTTAAGGGGTTTTAGGTGCACTTAGCTATCTTTTGATCCCATGTTCTTCACAGTACTCAAAAAATTTGTCAAAGGTGAATTCTCCTCCTCTATCAGATCTTAGACACTTTATCTCTAATCCAAACTTATTTTCAACTTTAGCTTTGAATATTTTGAACTTCTCAAAAGCTTCAGATTTATCTTTTAAGAACGCAACCCACATCTTTCTTGAGAAATCATCAACAAACAAAATAAAATACCTTTCACCACAGCATGAACTTGTTTGAGTGGGCCCACATAAGTCTATATGCATTAGATCCAATTTGTTCTCTGCGAAGTTCTGTTTGATTCTGAATGACTTCCTCACATGCTTTCCTATCACACATTCCCTACACATAGTATCAACTGGTCTTGCAATACTAGGAAGGTCTCTTACCACCTTTACATTTCTTATCTTTACTATGTTTCAAAATTGATATGACAAAGTCTTTTGTGCCATAACCAACTATCATCTACTTTTTCAACAAAAACAACTTACTTCAGAGTTGAGCTGAAAGACATTAGCTTTAGTATTTGAACCTGATGCAATCATGTCTCCTTCTTTTTTATTAATGATGCACTTTTTTCTTTTGAATTCCAAATTATATCCTTTATCAAGCAATTTTCCAACACTTAGTAAGTTATGATGTAAACCATCAACATACAAAACATCATCTTTTTTGTTCTTTCCATATAGAGTGATTGATCCTCTACCTATGATAGGTTTAGGAGTGTTATCTCCAAATCTAACCATGCCACCTTTGTACTTATCCAAATGTACAAATATATCTTTGTCTCCTATCATGTGATGTGAACAACCATTGTCAATGATCCAGTCTATTTTGATGTTTGCTTGGGAGACTAATGCCAAATCTTGTGCTTTCTTTTCATCTTCAATGTCCATTTCATTAAACTATTTTTTCTATATCTTCAATTGCAGCGAATCCAATTTCATCTTCTCCTAAATCATCATCAGTCACACCATCTTCATCATAGTAGCATTCCTTTTTATATTTAGGCTTGTAATCTATTCTGAACTTATTGACTCTTGTAGGAAACTTGGATGCAAAATGGCTAACTTTGTTACATGGAAAACATTTGAATGGTAATTGTCCTTCATATTTTCCTTTTCCTCTTCTTTCTTTCTTAGCAATCATAGCAATGATTTATTCTATTTCTTTATCCACTTCTTATTTCTCAATATTAATAGAATTTCTCAAAGATTTCTTACCATGGACCGAGGCTCTGAAGGTTGTTTCAATTTTAGGTTATGTCTTCAATATTGATATCTCAAATGCTGAAATTTTGCTGATCAAGGTTTCTCTTTTGAAGTCTTTTGAAAATTGCATAGTATCATCCAAGATTTTTATCATTATCTCATAATCTGCTATCAGTGTAGTCATCAATTTGTCCATTATGTCTTCTTCTAAAATTTCTCCACCATTGTTGCTAATTCCTGAAACTGCTTCATTAATCCTCTGATTGTAAGCTCTGATCTTTTCTTCAAGTAGCATGTCTAAATTGTTGTACCTTTTTTTCCATGTCTTTCTACGTGCATTATTTTCTTGGATGTCTCCTTCAAACATGTCTTCTAGGTACTTCCATATTGAATAGGCTTTATCTACCTTCTTAATCTCAGAAAATTCACTGTCAGATAAGGCACTTATTAGGGCTTCTTTGGCAATTGCATTTTGGGTGAATAGTTCATTTTTTTAATGGTAGAATCTTGTTCTGCCAGATCTTTCAAAGTAGAAACATCAATTGCATGAGTAGAAACTTCATAGATCTCAAAACCAATGCACTACAAGTGTGTTATCATTTTTTTCTTCCAATCAAGATAATTCTCTCCGTCAAACTTAGGAGTCTCTTTTTTGAAGTACGCCATTTGATCTACCTTAAGCTGTTAAGCTTTCTCTCCAAGGCACTTGGCTCTAATACCAATTGTTAGATTAGTCCCAAGAGATAAATGAGAGGGGGGGGGGTCAATTAATTATCTACTAGTTTCAATTCTTTTGTCCAATTATGCACAAAATAACATTAATAATAAATACAATAAGATAACACAGAATAAAACCCCACAATTTTGGTTACGGGGAAACCAAAATAGGTAAAAACCCTGGTGGGAATTAGCACCCACAAAGAACTGCACTAGATTACAATGATCCTTGTTAGAAGATCTTCAAATCGGTTAGGACTTGATCTTTACAATACAATAAGTAAAGTGACTTGGTCAAAGGTCAGACCCTGTTAGGAGACTTTTACAAATAACCCTGTTAGGGGTGAGGACGCACTATCCAATAGCACACTACTCAATTGATGAAGGTTGTAACCTTCTGTATAACAGTTATACACTATATCTGAATGTTGAACTATTTAAGTAGACCTACCATCTCGATCCTTTCCAGTGACTTGTATAATCTTTCTGCTTCTTCACATAGATCTTTAACTGATGAATGATGTAACTTTACTGTTCTAATACATTAGACATTCTGCTATGTAACTATCACAACTTCTCTCTTCTCTTTTCTCCTCATATTCCTTTTTGGCAATCAAAAATGAAATAATATAAGTATCTTCCTAAAAAGATATGATTATGTCAGATGTAGGAATCCCTTTAACAACTTTCTTGTTAGCTAAACTAAGCACGCAACATAATTAGAACCACGCAACTCGAGATGAATAGATGCATCACTTCACACAGTCGACTCCACCAAAATAACTCAAGCATCACACTTCAGATGAAACATGTTAAGCACCTTTGGTTAAACATTATTAACTAATAACTAAACATGAATCCAAACACGCATATCCCAAAGATAGGCGCAGCTGAAGAAAAAATGAAATTACTGTCGGCTCTTAATAACAATCTTCTGAAACTGTAGTTGGTAAAAAGAACAACATAACTCAACTTTAATTAAACTACTAAATCTGCGTGTATGAACATAGCATAATAAATATATCTACAAAATACAAATAACCACACAAGGCTCCAACATATCCATACTGATAATTGAATACAAAACACTGATGTATACTATATGTTGTCATCAATGAAAAACATACAGTCAACTATTTGTACAAAGGCAAATCTCCAACAAATGAGTCTCAGTGCTTTCAGAAGAAGGTAGTTGGATATGTCCAACATATTTATGATTTGACAACTCTTCTTCACTAGAGCAAGATTGATATTCCTTCTTCCTTTTCTCACTGGTCTTCTTCATCATATACTCAGGTAGATGAGTCATACAATAGAAAGGGTCATGCATTATGTGCATCTTCTATTGCTCCCTCCTCTAGATGGCTACTAGATTCAGGTACTTTACACCATATGACATCTTCTTAGGGTTTATTCTCATCTTTTGATACCTCTCCTACCCCTCACATTCTAATGGGACATAACACTGTTATAACTATTTTCGGGAAGGGTTCTATTGACATTGATGATGGTACATTTCATGATGTACTATGTGTTCCATCCTTGTCGTCGAACCTTCTCTCTATTTATCAGATTACTCACAGTGGGACAAGGAAGATAGTTGAGTTCACTACAAATTTTATACACATTAGAGATAGTGCAACAGACAATATTTTTGCCACTAGGACAGTTGATCATGCTACTTGCTTGTACTCCTTTTCTCAGTTTGGTCCTCCATCTCCATTGTCAGAGAATATCTCTCCTACTTCACAAGTTCCTATTGAGGAGAAGTTAGGTCACCTAAACTTATGTTTTGTCCCTGAGCTCAGTGTTGTGGCTTCTCCACCTCTTCCTCCTATTGTGTTTGCATCTATTCAACATGATTCCTCTCTAGCAGTTCCTGTTATTGTTTCTCCCTGCATCGAGCCACCTAATCCTATTATTGAGGGCACATTCAAGGAAATTCATCTCCTCCTAGATGATAGATTCAGCCCATAAATTGGCCCACCTTCATTGGAGATTCCACTATAGGAGTCTCATGCATTCTCCTTTGAGCATCAGTTAGGCCTTGCAGTTTCTCCTCTCATTTAGGGGTTTCCTTGTTGTTCCGTGCCTTGGTTTCTTTCGCATTGGAGTTCCATTGGTTCGATCAATTCCATAGGGGTTTGACCTTTCTAGGGGGGCCTTGGTGTCTCATCCCTCTCTCATGGGGGGGCTATTTGTACTTATGGTCTTGAGAGAGTCTCTTGAGCCATTTATTCTTTGTGTTTGTTTTTATCTCTTTTTGGAGAGGGGTTTTTCCCACTGGGTTTTCTCCTTTATCTCTGGTTTTCAGAGATTTCCTTGTATTGGGTACCTGATCAGGTCTTGTTGCTGGGACCTATTTCCTGCTTTCATAGATGTGCCAGGTTAGCTTACCCCCTGTGCTTAGCTTAAGGGGAGTGTTAGAGTAATCTTTAGTTTTCTTATTAATTAAATCATGTTGATTTAATTAGCTAAGTTATTACTCTTTAGTGCTTAAGCTTTCTCTTAGGTGCATTATAATTAATATTCATATTAATTATTAATGCACAACCTATCTTTTCTTTGCTTTAGGGTTTCATTCACCTTTATAGGTTAAAATTTTTAATTCTTTTTCAGTAATTCAGAATACATTTTTTCTCTCACATTTTGAGTACTTTTTGAGTTCTTCTTTTTCATCCTTTCATATTCTCTCCTATAACAGGTTATTTGATTGCAGGTATTCTTGGCGTTGTGTGGATTTGTATCTCTCAAATCCTAAAATATTTTTAACTTAGGTTGGGGCTTGGAGCTAATATCAACAACACATGGTTTATCCAATGAAAACGAATTCAGTGGTAGTAAACAAGATTTTGAAACAAGGGCACAAAAATACCTTTTTTATTCTTTTCCTAAAACCCTTAAAGTAGAAATAAGAATAAGAGATAATCAAAATCTTAAAGCAGAAATAAGAGGAAAAATACAACACAGATCATTTACTGATAGAAGAATAAATAAAATGATAGAAGTCACAGACATGTTATCAGAGAGACTGGAGGATATAAAGGAGACATTAACAACAACAACTGAGATAAAAAAGAAGCTTCTTAAAGGTAATAATATATCAATTGAGGAATCATGTATGATAAGTATATTATGGATATGATGCAAAAACATGTACAAGATATATCTAACCTGCTGAGCACACTAGAAAGGAATGATAAAGAATATTTCACCAACAAAATAATAAATGTGAAGAGTCATATCACAACAACCAATCACCTACATGATCAATGGAATACAGTTTTGGGAAAAGTACAGATAGAAGGAGAAGAAAACAACTAATACCACATTAGTCACATCTTTTGATCACCTTTGGAATTTATATCAAAGGGGGAGTGATAAGAAGATGAGAGTGATAAGAAGATGGGATTAATAAGATAATGGGAGTGATGAAGAAGAAAAAACAAGAAGACGAAGATAGTACATGAAAAGGGGGAGCAACAAATCAAATGAAGAACAGTAAGAAGAATGATGATAGAAAGGTTTTTCCATAAATTCCAAAGGGGGAGAATGTTACTTGAAAAATTCCTCTATAGGATAATGAATTATTTTGATAATATTCTCATTGCTGGAAACTAACATCAAGTATAGAGTACTATCGGATAAGAATATACTATCGACAAAAAGGTTATGTTTATCAGAAAATTTTATCAGAAAGCTTTATTGATGAAAGGAAAGGTTTATTGGAAAGATTTATATGCAAAATTTTATGTTTATTAGAAATATTTATCACAAAGACCTATGCAAGAATCATGAAACCCTAATTAGGCCAGGAAAATACTTTAAAATGAGATCAGGGAGAGAAAGAGATATGAGAGTGGAGAGAAGAATAAAGAAGTGATAGTGCAGAGTATGAAAAAGTATCTATGAAGTCAAGTGAAGTGTAAATCAGAGAATGAACATAGAAGAAAAAGATCTGACAAGATTTAGGAGAAAGCATTCATGTCAAATTTCTTGTTGATTTATTCCTAACAGTTTGGCAACAAGATTGTGAAATCCCTTAATCGGGTAGTTTCTAACCAGACTTAGAAATTTTATTTAGGAACTTATTGTAAATCCTTTAACAAGGTGAACACTATATAAGTGGGATAAAATACTCTAACCAGGTTACTCCTAACAAGGTATAAGAATTTTTCTGTTCGAAACGTTGTTTTGTTGTTCCTTTATGTTTTGTTGCTTTGGCATAGCTGTTTATGCTTTTAAAACTGTGTATCTTTATATTCTAGGTTGCAGGTCCTTGTAAAACCTGCTGAACACTTTGGTTTTTTGTTAAGGTTTCGGGTCCTTGTAAAACCTATTTTTACTTAATCAGAACAAGGTATAAGAATTTAACACGTCTCTAGGTAAATCTCATAACTAGGTAGCATTTAACAATACTTTTGTAAGCTCTTAACCGGGCACCTTATTATTGCAGTGATAAGTTGTGGGTTTCATCCCCACCATAGTTTTTACCTCTCACCAAGGGTTTTATATGACACTAAAATATTGTGTTAAGTGTTTGAAGGTTTATGAATTACATGATTTTTAATTTGTAAGTTGTCAGTTATCGGTTAATATTGCAGCAGTTACCAGTTGAAGGCAAAATAGATATCAGTATCAATGAACACAAGAGTATAAGTTTGATATTGATTGGGAAAAATTGTCAATTTTTTGAGGTACTAATTCACCCCCTCTCAGTCCCTAACCTAAATATTTCCAACAATTGGTATCAGAGCGTATTGGTTCTCTAGAAGAAAAGTTTAACAACTTTGGAGTAGATCTAGAATAATGGAAAGTTATAGGTATCAGAAACAGTTAGATTAAGCCCTAGAAGATGCCAATGAAATTATCCATGAGTTTAAGAACAAGCTAAAGACATTATTTTCAAAAAGGAAGGAACTAACATAAAAAATAAACATGAGCCTTGATGACCTTGACAGACTATCAGAAGGAAGTATCAATTCTGAGGAAGAGGATGCTAATATTACTAATCTATTAAAAAAGAAGAATGAATTAATTGAAGAAGTCAATCAGATGAAGAAAGAACATGAAAGTAAATCCTTGAGAATGATAGAAATAGTGGAAAGGATGAGAGCTACTGAAAGTGCCAAAGAAACATTTGAAATAGAAAAGAGAGATGCTGAAGAAACAATTACTGGAAAATATATACATGCTGGAAAGACAATAAAGAGAGATTCATGCACAAGGAGAACTGATAGAAAGTAATGGTGACATGAATTTACAACTACAAGCTAAAAATTAGAAGTTGAAGAAAGAGAATGAAGACTTGAAAAACAATTGGAAAGTTGAAAAAGAAATCAATGCAAGACTCATAAAATTCAATCAAAGCATGCAAAAGATTGATGAACAACTGAAAAATAAGAGAAAACGAAGTGACACTACTAGATTGGGATATATCAGAAACAACACTATGGAAATTGGAGAATCATCAAAATATGGAGAAACAAGTGATATAAAAGGAAATAAACCCTATAAACCTACTTACTACAATTATGGAAAATATAGTCAGACAACAAACATTTGTCAAAGTAAACAATAAAGTTCTACTACAAACACATCTTTTAACGGTTATTTTTGTAACTGCAAGAAGTCTGGTCATAGAGAATATGAATGTAGATTTGAAACCATCACTAGATCAATTGAAAAAAATTTCTATAAATACTGTTATATATGTAATCACTATGGACATAAAGCTGAAGATTGCAGAACCATAACACCAAAAATGAGGAAAATGGTACGCTATCGGAGGAAAGAAGCAAACAACTCATTTACATGTTTTAAATGTGGAAAATCAAGACATACAACATCTGAATGTAGAAAATGAAACAATGAAGTAAGAATTGAACCTTGGAGACCATTTGCACTACCATGTTATATTTTCTCAAAGTTTGGTCATACCGCCTACAAATGCAGATATCAGTTTTCTACTAACAATGACAGAGATATCAGAGGAAACAGATTTGTAAATCAAGAACAAGTCAGAGAGGAAATGAAGAAGATATGGATAAAGAAGGAAGCTATGAAACATCAATGGAAGCCCCTAGGTCGAATGACATGGGGAATTCAACCATTAACTAAGAAAGTAAGTAATTACTTAGGGACCTAAAACTTCATTAGAATCATCATTTAGTCCCTTAAATCAGTTATGATTTGAAACATTCAATCAACATAAATAGATGCAATGAGTAATTAAGTAAAGTTAAAGATATGTGTATGAGAATATTATCGGTGAATTCATGTTACCATCGATACAAAAGGAATATTACCAGACTGCAATAAATGTTTTAGTAAAAGAAAATGTTAGACACCTTATCTCTATATATAACGACACTTATCTTATGAAAGTTATATTATGAAGTCTATGTGAAACCAAGTTTGAGCGAACATTATCAATTCATCTTAAAAAAATAATTTCTTAACAAGTTGATTGAGAAGTAAACCCTAGATGATCAATTTATCTTAAGAATTGTATAACAATTATTATGGATGAGAAGATTGTATTAGTTGATAGATCACAAGATATGGGACCTGAATATCAATTAATTTCCCTGAAAGCAACTAAAACAAATAAAGCTTGAGCATTATCTTGGATACCGAGTAGAGTTATATTAACAAAAGACATTATAGCTTATATTCAATGCAAGCAGAGTGAGATTGAAGATGAAGATATTAGTATAGCCTACATGGAACTATATAAATAGAATGAAATACTGAATGAAGAGTATGGACATCTTGAAACAAAAATTCTGACACATATCATGCACAAGCCAAAGAATTTTGAATTTGAATGGATTAAATATGTATTGAGTAGAATACATGGAGACTACATATGGTTGGAAGGAGATAGAAAAATTGAGATCACAAAGGAAATCATCTTTGTAGTTACTAGATTATTAGGTAATGGAAGGAAATGCATAAAGGAACTGGATTATGGAACATAAATTGACGGTATAGTAAGGTACAAGCAAGATCAAAAAACTTTTGTTGTAAGAAAATTTTTGAACAATGAAATGAAATTTGCATCAATGGTTATAGGATATAAGATCTATCAAGAAAATCAAATAGAAAACATATCTAGAGGAGTACTAAAGGTTGCATATGAGATTGTTACTGAAGGAATCAAATATTATTTAGTAGAAATGATGATAAATTAACTGATGATGAATTTGAGAAAAATCAAGAAACAAGGATTGAAGTTTGGAGCGTTATTGGTATGTATATTTTTATACGTACAAAATTATTTTCTGGGCATTGGTAAAGTAAATTGGACAATAAGTGAACCAGTTATAAATCAAATTAATAGATATATTGAAAAATTGGGAAGAAGTTATAATATAATAATGTGGAGTTATTACAGATAATTCAAACAGTCATATATGTTAATAAATATGAGAAAGATATATGTTTTTTGGTTAGCACACAGTCATGCATAATTAAAGAAGTGGAACCACAAACTTCATGGCTACAACCTATTAGATATGAAGCAAAGGAGAATGAGTTAATCACAAGTATTGAGAAATTGTTGGATCAACCTAAGGATATGGAAGCTAATCAGTTTGGAACCTATGAAGAAGTTTACAGAAGGATAATATTGAAAGAAAAGAAATCAAAGGAAGAAGTTAGTAGTACAGTGAGAAAGAAGAAATCAACTACAATGCCTGAAGCATATGCCAAGATCAAGATTAAAAAATCTAAACAAATACAAGCTACTAGAACAACACAATCTACAACAAGCAAGTATACAAAAGGAAAATAAACAGTAGAAACAAGCACGAACAAAAAGAAAGGAAAATGATCCTAATATTGAACAAACAAGATCAAGAATATGGAGGACAACTAATCAATTAGTGGAAGGAATAAGAGAAAATGGAACTATTAGACACATTCACAGAATCAAGTATAGGAAATGGAAAAAAGAAGATAAGAAAATTATAGAAGATGCAATAGTTTATCACTTACACAAATTCAAAATATTTCCAACTGAGTTAAGATAGAACATTCCTGAGCAATTACTAGACAAAATCAACATAAGATGGAATGAAGCTGCAGAGCAAGAAAATTTAAGCAGAGAAAGAACTTTGATTATTACAAAACCAAGAATGAATGTTGAAGAGATTAATTTCTTATTGACGAAATATTAAAATAGGTTTCTTAAGAAGAGAAAAACATCCAAGTTACTAGCAGGATTATAGGAAGAAGTAGAAGAAGAGGCACTACAAAAATGGGACATGATTTTTACTACAGAAAGAGAAGACGCCCTGACAAGATTTGAAGAAGGAAAAGAGGATCAACCTATCAAAATACATGATGAATATGATGATGAGACAAGCATTGAGGAAGATGAATGTCTTGAGAAACACTGTTAACTTTAGGATGGCCACAAAAGTAATAGAACTGTATAGATTGTGGGTAAAAGCACAATAATCTGTCACCCTTTTACAAAGGAAAAGGACAACACCAAAACTATAAAACTTCAAGGGCATAAAAGTCACATTTCTATTGAGAATTTGAAGATGATGTAAACTGATGAAATGTGTCAAATAGGATGAATTATATGCCTATAATTTTAAAAAAAAAATTTGAACCAAAATTGATATGTTTTTTGAAAATTTTAGGTCTATTTTTCATTTTCTAAAAAAACTCTAAATCAGGGAGTTTACTTCCTGCCAAATCATTATAAGTAAAACATTGTTTTTCTCTCCAATTTTAGAATATGTTTTAGATGACATGTATAGGTAGTGAAGGAAAAAAGAAAGAAGTATTTTCAATGTATAGTTTGCCCGTTATAAGTATTCAAAGTCGAACTTACTTGAAATCAACAGTTTTTGTCTCCCGCCATTTTTATCCTATCAAAACTATACAAAAAACCAAATAAATTACATATTATTGAAGATGACTCTCTTATCTAGTGTTATCTATGATTTTAAATTTTTTTTGAATTGATTTAGAATTTTTTTATATTATCCGAAGCAACGACTTCTGAAAGCTTTAATAACCTACATGTAGTTTTTAATGAATTTGTTCAATGTTTTGTAGTCGAAACAATATAAAATTTATATGTTGAGAATTGTAGTTCCGAGATCTAGAAAAGGGCACTTTTATTTTTTTGACATTGTCTAGTTTGAGCAGAGAAAAAACTAGTAGAAGTGTAAACTTCTAGATTTTTTATATTTTTGGAGGTTTGGATGCCACGTGGCATGCCACCTAGGTAGACTGGGCCGAGTCAGACTCGGCCCAGTCGGACTCGACCGAGTCCTACTGGCCCTCCCATTGGCTCGTGCATGAGCTAACTTAGCAATGTAGGCACCATTCGGTGCCATGTTGACTCGGCCGAGTTTGACTGGGTTGAGTTGGACTGGGCCGAGTCTAACTCGGCCGAGTCAAACAAATTGTCCTAAAAGGTGATAGATTATTATGCTTTTACCCTTGTATATTGTATGTGTTTTCCAAATGCAACAATCTGTCTTTCATTTATATTGAGAAAGAGGCTAGGAGAGACATGCCCCTTCATGGGACATGTCTATTCATTATAATAATATATTAGAATAATATACGTTTACATAATTAATAATAATATATATAATATATTAAGTATATATACAAATACATTATATTATTATTAATCAATATCTAAGTATTATATGCATTCTAAATGATCATAGAACTAAAGCTAAAGACATAAACACTCCCTCTTAGCGAGGGAGGATGATCAACCAAAATGTGTATTGGTCTCCCTTCAACACATATGAACCTCACCATAGCTACACAAAACATCAACACTCCCTCTTACCTAGAGAAGATAAAATACATCAAGGTAATAAATCCATTAATTTTGAAAGAGGGAAGATATCACCTCACTGTGATATCAGGAGATATGGTATATGTAGGTGTAACACCCCAAAATTGGCACCTAATAATCCAATCAATTTTGGTGCATTTTCTTATCTTTGAAGTCCTATTGTATTAGGAAATTTTTTCCCCTAATTGACTTTAATTGACTGAGTTTCAAATGTAGAAAACCCAAATTTGCATAAATCTGACATTACATTTAATTCCTAAATTCTCAATGATTATTAGCTAAAAACCCCTATGTTTAATTGATTTAATCCTAAAGTCTTAAGTGCTTTTAATTAAATCAATTCCGCCCCCTTTGGCTAATATACATAAAATGAATTGAAAGGTTATTTAATTATTGGATGAATTATCCTCAAAAAGAAATTCCATAATTCCATGTGAAAGGACACTTATGTGACAATAATTCCCCCTTTTATTTAAATAATCTTTGCATATTTGTCTCAAAAGAGAATGAAGAGACAACTGTTTCTTTTCAAGAAACTCTTCACTCTCTTTCCATGCTTTTCTATAAATTGGACTTCTTTTCTTCATTAGAGAGGATGATTTTGGGAGAGCATCAAATCTATAGTCATTTTTTGCATCAATTCTTTCATGTTTCAAGTTTATATTTGCATAATTAGGCTAGTTTTAATTGGAATTGGAGATATAATGCTTTCATTTATGATTCATTTCTATATCTAACATTTCAATTTGATGCTTTCAAGATTTCTAGATTAATGGAAAATTCAATTCTAGCTTAAAGGCAATTCTTTTCTAGATTACAAGCACTTTCATTCTTAGATTAGTGTAATTCGCTTTCATAGCTTAAATTGCTTCTCATTTCATAGATTAAGAGTTCATTTTTCTCATAGACTAGTTGCAATTTTGTAGATGTAATAGAAATTCTTCTCTTCTTGCATTCTTAAAATCCTCCATGTTAGCAATGGTCAGGTTGTTGGCTCTTGTTCTGAGGGTAAACTCAACATCCACAACTAATTAGGAGGCAACAGGTCACCTCAATCAAATTTGCAGAACAAACAATTCATGTTTGTCTTTGTAAATTGAATGATTGTATAAAGACTATGTTGTGTTTGTGTTGAATTCAGAGGTCTACATTCAGCATATAACATTTTGGTGCCCACCGTGGGGTAGAAAAAAACAATTTCTGGTCTCATTTTCAAATCTGTTGACTGTGTTTTTTTAAGCTCTGACGTACGTCCATATTGCACTGGTACGGATTCTCGCACAAAGTTTTACTTTGAGCCGCGCAAAGGTTTGCATCAAGCCAGGCGAAGATTTTCTCCTATAGCACTTTCTCATGTGAAAAAACAGTTTTCTTGCGCGTGTTGAAGCACTTGCTTGCGTGCATCGAAGTACTTTCTCGCATGAACTTTTACAGACATGCATTTAAAATTTAGAATTTTTAATCTGTTATTTCTCTATTCCGACCTCTATTTTCTCTACTAATTTTTTTTTTTCCAGTTTTCTGCTGCAACATAACAATGGTTTGCAGGTTCACTTGTCAAAGATTAAAAAATTCTAACAGTTTACTTGCAGGATGATAGTCAAAGACATTATTAAAATGTCATGTTTGTTTACTATTTTTCATTCACATAGTCTAAATAGGGCTTTGTTAAAATTTCGTAAGGATCCCGATAGCAAAGTAGCGTAATAGGATCTTCATTACATGGAAGTGATGCCCATGGATGAATCTGAGACCCAGATGTTGCTAGCATGACAGATACTTGGGAAAGCAAAGAAAGATAAGTGAATCTTTAGCACTTCTACTTGTTAGGGGATTATGCTCTTCTCTCTTTGAGAGAATCAGAAACCTAAAGACTTGTGGATTTGGTGGAGTGAAACTATCTCAGTGATGAACATTCTTGATGTGTTGGGGTGAGGTGCAAAGGTAGAGAAGTATTTTCTTCTCTCATTGAGAGAATCAGAAAATCAAACCCTTGAATCCGAACCAAGTTGAGTCACCTTTAGAGGGCCTGCTAGAAGTTGAACCTCTGGGAATGACCCAAGTGGGTACACACCTTTTTCCGGTGATTCCACCTCACTCTAATAAAGTCTTCTTTGTTGTAGTCTAAAGACTCCAAAGCCATAGTAACTTCTTTCTCATTGATTTCGACTATCATCATGAGAAATCCTTATTTGTCATACTGAGTAGCGCCGCTCCCAGCCTTGCTTGCAAGGGTGTGTGACTTACAAGTGTTGGTGTGGCTGCAAGGCCCCAACTCTATATTAGAGGCACTGAAGGTTATTGTGAATGAAATCCTATTAAACACTCTCTTAGTTAGATGCCTACCTGGTTCACCTCTGAAAGGAGGCATAATCTGTGCGGAGGGAGAGGGAAGAATCTCTCCCCTAGATTCTTTACATAGGTATGCACCTGGATGTTTGAAATGGTAAATGATGCTGACCCCTGTTTAAGGGTTACCTTTGAACATATATACTTAGTCCTTGGAAACACCAAAAACATGGGCGCTCTTTCGAGGGTGACACTGCTGTGTGAGGTGAACGCATATGCATAAGACAGTGGGGCATATATTTTGTCTTCTCAACCAATTTTCTTTGTAGGGATAATTGAGTGTTTGTTCTTGAGTCTTAAAATTTCTGTTCTATCATTCAAACAAAGACACCCATGTTTCTACCAAGTTTCTTTGTCCTTGGTAGAATTGTTTTCGACTACTGTGTGCTTCACTATCTGATTGAAACTTTGTGTTTTTAAACGAATGCTTGTCACCTTGAAACAGAGATTGCTGATTTATATCATCTTAAAACTATCCTAAGCCTGGATATCTTGTTAGAGAATAGTTCTCACTGTGTCTCGAAACTTGGTCTTCACCTCAAAAACTGAGTTTGTTTATCTACCTTATCTGACTCTTGTCTGGGATTTGATTGCTTGTTCCTTCATTGTCTATAGAATGAAACCAGTTGTCTCGAGTTGTGAACTGACTGATCTTATAAGAAAGCGCATCAAGACAACTTTACAATGTTTAAAACCAAAGACGAGATTCTTAGGGAAGAATTATGGAAACAACTTTGAGCTATGGGATATGAACTCCAAAGATTAAGGGAGGAAAAGGATTCTCATGTCTCTCCACTTTCTTCCAACATGGATAAATCTTGGTATGACAATCCAAATTTTGATCCCGAATAATGTGATGATGATCCCAATTTTTATCCCGAATAATTTTATGATAATCCCAATTTTGATCCCGAACAATGTGATGACAATCCCAATTTTTATCCCGAACAATGTGATGACGATCCAAATTTTTATCCCTAACAATGTGATGACAATCCCAATTTTGATCCAGACCAGTTTGATGAAAATCCTAACTTTGATCAAAAACACGTAGAGAAAGTCATGACCACATCAGATGAGATCCTTTTCTATCTACAAAAGAAGGATATTGCAAGTCAAGAAGAGTCTAACTATTCTTCAGAAAGAATCTTTACTCCTTTGGGACAATCTTATGAATCTGCATTGGAAGAACTTCTTGAGAATGACCTCATTACATTGCCTAAAATCACGTTAATTGGATACACATTCTTTAGTAGCTACTGTGCATATCATCGACACAATAAGCATGAAACTTCATGTTGCATGGAGTTGAAATATAAAATCCAAGATCTCATAGATGATGGAATAGTCGAAGTGGAAAATCCTAATGAATCACCTAATAAAGATACTAATCTCAAGCATGATCAATATTAGGAACCTATATCTAGCAATGGTTTGCATATCCCATCTACTTCTTCCACCATTCCTCCATCTCCTAAAGCTTCACAACCTAGAACACCATCCGTGTCAAGAACTAAGCCTAATGATGACTATGTCTACCCTCAAGGACTATCTCTAAAGGAAATCCAAGCTAACCCGCATATGACTGCAAGTCCTTTTCAGGCTTTAAAGGTCATAGAACCAAAGCTTCCATGTGCTTGAACGCCTATCATGCCTATTCCCAATGAGTGTCCATCAGCGTGTCAACAATCCCATATGCAGATTAAAACTCCTACCTCATCCTTGGAAGTGGCTTCATGTCAAGAGGAGAATCCACAATGTGAGAAAACAAATATCAGTTATGATCAAGATCAAGACACCCTCCATTTTAATCCAATGGTTGACCAGTGTTGCATATCTCAAGAATCCCATGATAATTTTATCATCCCCTTCCATCGTTGCCAAGAACATCCTCCATCTCCCAAGCAAGATCAAGATATCCTTTCCACCATCTCTAATGAACCTTTTGAAAATCAAGAGAAAGGCACCCTTTGTACACCATCTAAAGATCCTTGTCAAGATCAGAGCATCTCTTCATCTCCTTATCATGCTCCTCCATATACACCTCAAGAAAACATCGTTCCTCCAAATCCCTTACAAAAAAATAAATCCCCTAAAGCTTCAGCTTATCCTATCAAAATCGCTCCTATCAAAGCTACTCATGCTCCTATTGATATAAAGGTGAATTCAAAAGGGAAGATCCTTGGCCATGTAGCTCACTCTGAAGATGTTAATATCCCCTCCACACTTTATATCCCTCCATTCAAATGTAAGCACCAGTCTTCTCCATCCTCCAAATCTATCCTTTCCTTATATCCCAAAGTTGAGACCGTCAAATATTCCATCTATATTGGGTCCTTATATCCCTCCATTGACCATGCCTTTCACTACTAGCTTGTCATCTACTTACCCAATCTCCTATCAAGATCAACAAAGACATACATCTTTGAAGTCTCCCTATCAACCCCTCCATATGAACCAGTCATATCGGCCTTATTCATCCATAATTCCTAAGTCTTTTGGAAGCAATTTGGATGTCAAACAAAGAAATTAGAAATACAAGAATCCATGTACATATGAATATCACTATGTCCAATCTAATCGATATGTGACTACAAAGAAAAATGAAATATTCAAGAGACCACAACGGTCCATTGAGCAAAGAACCCAATCAAATAAAATATGGGTTCCTAAATCATTATGAATGAATTGCGTTCTAAATCATCTGATGCAAATATAAAATCAAATGCTATATGGGTTCCCAAGTCTCTTCTCAAGGACTTGGATGCAAAAAGAAAAGAAAAAGTTATGTGGATTCCCAAGTCTCTCTTAAAAGACTTGCACCAAAAGGAACAATCAGAGTTGGCATCCAAGCTTCCAAAGTCTTCCACTTCATCTCCATCTAAACATCTCCCATCTTCTGACTCCATCTTGGGTCCTCACGTACCAAGATCCATATCCACTCATCCATCGATGTCTCAAACTATTCCATCCACTTTTCCTCCATGCGTCCACTACCCTTCGAGGAGTATGTCAATGTTGATCTTCTCACCTACTATCCTTCCATATTGGGTCCTTACATTCCTTATTTTTCTCTCATCCAATCCATTACATAAAATCCTAGCCTCCACCTTCCTTATCCTCCATTTCATCTTCCTATCAACATCTTTGAGCATACTTTCAGCGCCTTGGCCCCTCATAACATATCCTTCAAAGGAGCACTATCCATAGAGCAAGAATCTTAAAAGTTCCTACATAAATTAAAAAAAATAAAAAAATGAAAAAGTGCCTTGGTGAAAACCTGGTAAACAGGCACCTTGGTAGAAAAAGTAAAGAGAAATCAATTCATTCTATGGTGAAAACCACTTCTTGTGGCACCTTGGACAAGTACCATGATGAAAACCTGGCAAACAGGCGTCATGTGTAATTCCTCCTACTTGCACTTTTCACTTGGGGGAAAGATCCTTCCATCTCATCTTATCTTTCATATCTTACATCCAACTAGCCTGTGAGCATCCATGTTCCTTCCTGTGATCTTGACAAGGTTGAGCCTATCCTTGAACACACATGTATCCTAACATTCATGATCCCTTCCATCAGCCTATTTTCTTTTGCATGCTACCCTATTGTGATCTTTCTTATCCCAAGCCTATCCTTCCTATCTCTGAGCATTCGTGCCATAATCCAAAACATGCACTTATACCTCCATCATCCCTTATCCTAATTGCACTTTTATAGCTATGCCCTATCCCTTGGTCTTGATCAAAATTGAAAAACTATTTCTTAAAAGTCTCTTGACATGTCCACTCTTTTGAACCGCATGCTTTCATGACATCAGGTCATTATCCTATATGCTCTCTAGCATTGCTCCATGAGCCTACATTTTCTATATTCTTGTTTCCCTAGCTTGGGTAATCTTGAGGAGACTGTCCTTGAGGGTTACATTCACCATCTTCATTCTTCATCACCTATTCGTCTCATACATCAGTGTTCTAATCCATTTGTAATGTCCTACACCTTGCTAGACATTGGGGGCACACCAATGTGATCTTGCTTGAGATTGAGTAATCTTTAAAAATTTAAAAATTCTAAAAATTCTAAAATCTAAAAATTGCAAAATCTCTAAAAATCTAAAAATGGTAAAACCTTTAAAAAATCTAAAAATTGTAAAATCTTTAAAATTCTAAAAAAATTTGCTTTCCTGCTTCAATTTTCTTTCCTTCTTGGGTTTTCTCGCTCATGTTTCTGCTTTCAGTCATCTTTGATATTTTTCTCAACCTCACATGGATTGAAACTGGTCACACTTAGGGGCATGTTCCTGGTCTAGGGGGCATTGTCTTATCTTTTGGAGTCCTTCTCCTCTTGCATTGGTCACCAGTGGATCTCACTGCGTCTGCCTACCGATGCCTCATGGCACTTCATCTCTTCTTGAGACTCTCTCTTCACATCAATCTCTAGTGGTTCTCATTTTGTCTGTCTGCTGATGCCTAGATCTCATTATTGATCATTATGCTTGAGAATCTCTTGCAACAGTCACCAGTGGTTCTCACTGAGTCTGCCTACTATCGCTACATTGATGAGATTTCTCGGATCATTTCATTATCATTTTTTTTGGCTTCGATCCATTCGCTACTTGGGGGCATGGCTCCCTATTTCTATCACTCTTTGGTTTACTCTTGAGTTAGTAATATTGTCAAAGGACAACTCTCTAATGGCACAAACTGGTGTTTCTCAACACCTTAATCAAACAATATTTTTCAACAGTCTCTTTGGATACATCTGTGTTTTTCAACATACTTCGGATATCTCACAATGTAAACATCTCTCGATAGAAATCAAACACATTGCACTCACAAGCACAATGGTTTTTTTCAACACCCTGAACATAGACACATTCGTAAACTTTGAAACATGCTGAGATATGATTGACTCCTTCTTAGTATGCTGCCTGTTCTTATGAATTTCATTTGATATTTTCTTTGTCTACTGCTTGTTGGTGTGGTTTTGATGATCTGGCAACGTCAAATAAATAGGGTGTATGTGATAAGAGCTTCTACATTAAGGTGGAAAAGCCTCACATTCCTCGATCTTTTTTATTTGTACGCCAAGGGGAGGTCGAAACTATCTCCTTGACTATTATTGCTATGTTTGTTTACTTGTGAACTTTTACTACATCAAATTGGAAACAATGTTTAGGTCACCTTGGCTTTTGTGCCTTCGGTGCTTATGTTCGTTTCCTACATTTTATCCAATGAAAGTCATATTCATATCCTTATGGTCGCAGCGGCACCAGTAAGGATTGTATTGACTCCAATGATCCAAAAGCACCCGATGATGATAAATATGATGAGTCCAACAACCAAGGTCCTAGGATTGCATTTAGCTTAGGCTTTCATTTGCATTGTAGGCTCGCATTCACATTTTAGGCTTGCATCATGGTAGTTTGGTGCTCTCTTCATTATCTTCTCATTCTTCAAAGGTCCTCATCTTTCATCATGGTTCTTCTTGACTGCATGAGTGTCCAGTCCTTGTTCTCGATCTTTGTGCACATCCTTTTGGCTAGTACCTATTTTATATTGTGAATACCCTGCATGAGATGATTAGTACCATTGCATTCATTACATTACATTCATTTTCAAGAAGTGCATTTCCATACATTCATTTGCATACATATATCCATAAAACATGTGCATCCATTA
>MU223398.1:5200028-5213770 GCA_018584345.1 Thuja plicata
TTCATTTGCATACATATATCCATAAAACATGTGCATCCATTATAAGCATAAATTGAATCATACATAGCATTTATCCATCTAACATCTATCATAGCATTTTCATACATCAATAAAACATGTGCATAAAAATTTGCATATTCATCCATTCCATACATCTAAATCATATAGGAAATCATCTCATAAAACATATACATTTCAAGCAATATATACACATGTACAATGATGCCAAAAATTGAGCTCATATATATATCGATCGGTCTGAATGTACAAGGGTGCTACTCGAGCACAATAGGTCAAAATGGTGGTACAATATACATCATAATCTAACCACCTAGAGGAGGTGGAGGTGGGGGCATGCCCTGCTGCTGAGGAGGAGGACCCGGAGGTGGTCCCTGTGGAACAGCCCGAGCGCCAGCATACTCTGAAAAAGGTAAAATCTGATCTGCTACCTTAGGAACTGCAAGAGTATATGCAACATAATAGTAAGCAGCCTGGGCAGCCTCATATCTAGTATCCAGCTGTGCCCTGGCCAGTGAATCTCTTAGTCCCTGTATCTCCTAGTCTCTCTCTGATATCCAGGTATCTCTGATAACCAACTATGTATAGAGGTCATCACACTCCCTCTATGTCTATCATACCCTCTCTCTCGCCCTACGGAGAGCCTCTTGTAGCTGAGTAACCTGCCCGCCTGCTGGAGGATCAGTCAAAACTGCATCAGCCATGATAGTATCATCACCCTACTCTGTAGTTCTATCCTAGTTGCCACTAGGCCCATCACCTGTATCTGATCCCATGGGCCTCATAGGGATATCAATCTGATGTGTACGTGGATGTACCACTCTCTCCTACTGCTGAAGTGGTGGTTGCTGTGGCTGCTAATCCTAAGCCTGCTGTCTCGGAGGAGGAGCTTGCTGTGCCTGCTACTGTGGTGGTGGCCGCACCACCTAAGGAATTGGGCCCACTGGAGATGTAAATCTAGGAAATGGATGCACTAACAGCTGATCTCTGTATGCAAGTGTCACACCTGCATTCGTCATTGCTACCATGTAATCCCACTGGGCTAGTGGTATTTGGGTGTTTATCATGCTACACGCCCTGTCAAGCTACTTCTGCCAACCCTTCTTCGTCTCATCGATGAATCAGGCATAAGTACAATACTCAAGAGATACATCCTGTGGCCTCCCAAACTAGCGCAACACACACATGAGTAAGAAGTGCTCGATCACTATAATGGTACGTCCTATCAGAGGACGCGAACAGAACATGTATGACAGCTCATGATGAGCATCATCCCAGACCTCAGTAGCTGCCCAAGGTCACCATATAACTACAACCATATCATCAATCTGTGCTCGCCACTACTCAGTCTTACCTAGCGCGGGCTGGGTCATTGGACCAGCATATCTATAAATATGTGACTCTAATGGATGTCACGTATCATGAAAAATTAGCCTACACATAGGAAGGTGCTCCCAGGCCCAAATCTGTAGCATGACGACTCCTGCCGCCATAGTACAAGCACCCTGATACTCAATCTCGTGCATCTCATGATACATCTGGGCGAGCATGCACTCGCCCCATTTATAAGTGACTATAGGCACATCTAACATCTTCTGGAGAATAATGCCCCAGCCACACTCCAAACTATGCTGACCACGATCAGGTACCAGATGACAGCTCAAAAATAGTGCGAGAACAACTGCCAAGGGGTAATCTTGGCCATAAGTCTGTATCAGCTCCTCCTAGGAGATGGCTCGGCCGACCACCAACTGATCCTAAAAAATGGCTCTCAAAGCCTGTGTACCATCTCTCGGCTGCGTGCAATACTCCACACGAGCTCCGTGGAATGACACTCTCAAAATCTGGTATACATCCTCTGGAGTCACCATCATCTCTCCCTATAGTAGATGGAAAGTATTCATCTTCGAATGGAAATGCTCAACCAGGGCCCCAAGTAATCTATGATTTACCCAAATATTGGGTACATCACGCATATATGTCAATCCTAGCCCATCAATGTGGGCCCCGTCGACATCTAATAATCTCTGCAGTAGCTCACCCATGATAAGATGATGGGACCTAAAACCCATGTCTGGGAGATCGACCTACAAAATAAAAGGACAAAATTGGATCAGTACCTCAACAATGATTATTTTCAAAGCAAAAGACAAAAAATGCAGCTATGGAACTATTCTACACACAGTTCAACTAGTTGACTCTGCGATGCAAGAAAAATAATAATTTTTGATTTTTGCTAGTTTCCCATGTGAGAAAACTCTTTTCTTGCGCGAGGAAACTCTGGTCCTGCATGAGCTTTCTAGCTCGCATGAGGCGGGATGTGTTCTTGTGTGAGATTCTAGGAATCTCACATGGCGCACACATGCTCTTCGTGTGAGCACAGGGAAGGGCCCGCGCGAGGAATCCCCAACCCGCGTGAGGATTCAGTTTCCTCGCGTGAAAGGTGATCAAGCCCAGTGTGAGGAAACTATTTCCTCATGCGAGATTTGGCGAGACGAGATTTAAAAAGCTTAAAAAATGCACTAACGCTAAAAATTGATTATTTTTTTGTAGAAATACAAGATCCAGTTATGAATACTCACATGTGTGTCATACTCCGCTGGTCGGTTGTGCCGTCGGGTGTGCTCAAATCGATGCATGTGCATGGGAATGCTCTCAATGTCAGCTGGAGTTTCAAATGCAGAAAACCCAAATTTGCATAAATCTGACATTACATTTAATTCCTAAATTCTTAATGATTATTAGCTAAAAACCTCTATGATTAATTGATTTAATCCTAAAGTCTTAAGTGCTTTTAATTAAATCAATTCCACCCCCTTTGGCTAATATACATAAAAGGAATTGAAAGGTTATTTAATTATTGGATGAATTATCCTCAAAAAGAAATTCCATAATTCCATGTGAAAGGACACTTATGTGGCAATAATTCCTCCTTTTATTTAAATAATCTTTGCATATTTGTCTCAAAAGAGAATGAAGAGACAACTGTTTCTTTTCAAGAAAATCTTCACTCTCTTTCCATGCTTTTCTATAAATTGGACTTCTTTTCTTCATTAGAGAGGATGATTTTGGGAGAGCATCAAATCTATAGTCATTTTTTGCATCAATCCTTTCATGTTTCAAGTTTAAATTTGCATAATTAGGCTAGTTTTAATTGGAATTGGAGATATAATGCTTTCATTTATGATTCATTTCTATATCTAACATTTCAATTTCATGCTTTCAAGCTTTCTAGATTAATGGCAAATTCAATTCTAGCTTAAAGGCAATTCTTTTCTAGATTACAAGCACTTTCATTCTTAGATTAATTGCATTTTAATTCCATAGAGTAGTTACAATTCATTCTTAGATTAGTGTAATTCACTTTCATAGCTTAAATTGCTTCTCATTTCATAGATTAAGAGTTCATTTTTCTCATAGACTAGTTGTAATTTTGTAAATGCAATGGCAATTCTTCTCTTCTTGCATTCTTAAAATCCTCCATGTTAGCAATGGTCAGATTGTTGGCTCTTGTTCTGAGGGTAAACTCAACATCCACAACTAATTAGGAGGCAATAGGTCGCCTCAATCGAATTTGCAGAACAAACAATTCATGTTTGTCTTTGTGAATTGAACGATTGTGTAAAGACTATGTTGTGTTTGTGTTGAATTCAGAGGTCTACATTCAACATATAACAACAGGAATACCAAGTCACATGATATTCACCATAGCCCATAAATATCCATGATGTGTGTAATGAAATTACGTCTCATGATGTCTGCCATATGGATAGTAAGTTTATGTAGAGATATGCCACTACATGTCATTTCTCATATGGTCCAGTCAATGTGTAATACTAAGTTCATAAGGATCCTAATATGATCCATATGGATACAAGGAAATTATATAATTTTTGATATGAAAGATCAACTAAGATGTGATACCAAGTTTTACATATCACCTAATACGTGATATGAGGAATCTCCTAACATATGATACCAAGTTTTACATATCACCTAACAAGTGATATGAGGAATCACCTAACATGTGATATCCATTTTTACATATCATATAACATGTGATATGAGGAATCACCTAACATGTGATACCCATTTTTACATATCATCTAACATGTGATATGAAGAATCACCTAACATGTGATACCCAGTTTTACATATCACTTAACATGTGATATGAGGAATCACCTCAGATCGTGACACCTAATTTTCATATCACCTTAGATCGTAACATGAGGAATCACCTCAGATCGTGATATGAGGAATCACCTCAGATCGTGATACCTAATTTTCATATCACCTCAGATCGTGATATGAGGAATCACCTCAGATCGTGATACCTAATTTTTATATCACCTCAGATCGTGATACAAGAATATAGTAATAAGGAACATTATGTTACCTTACATATAACCCTATTATGGTATGTGCACTGAAATATTAAATGTCTACCATAACGAATATCCATTACAAGATTTTTACCTTGTAACATCAAATACAAGTGTTCATTGTCTAAGAAGTCATCACCTCTCAGAAATGTACATAGGATGAGTGGGCCCATAAAGTCATGAATTCACATACATGACATCCACCTTGACTCATCTCAAGGAGTAGATCCACCATGGCTCATCCTAGAGGGTGGAAAGAAGGGATTTCACCTTAGACTTCTCTCTCAAAGAGAAGAATGCAATAAAATACAAAATAATAGATCACAAATGTTGAACATCCATTTTATCTAAATCTTCATTCCCTAACATACCAAGTTTATCTTGAAAGTATACAACCTTCTCTCTAGTAAGAGACTTGGTGAGAATATCATCCATCAGTTTTGTAGTGATAAAATACCTTGAATAGCATACTTATGTACTATATCTCTTATATAGTTTGCATCACTCTTGGTGAAACCCATGTCATTCAGGAATATCATGATGTATGAGTCAGCATAAAGGCATTTGAGCCATAGTCCTGCCATAGTCCTCTGATTGTAAAAACCATATCCACTATTGACTCCCTCTGAATCAATATGATCAAATTCCTTGGAGATCAGAATGCATTAGATCTTCTAGATGCTCCCTTTAAATTTTGAGGTCTTGCAACAACTTCCTGACCTCCTCATCCAAGGTTTCTTTTAGATGAACTATCTGACTCCCTCTGAATCTAATATCAACCTTCTACGAGAAATTCATTTCTTTGTTCTTTAGTCTGCATTAAGATCTTTTCTTGAATGCCCTTTGATCAAACAACTTATCAATCTATTTAGGAATATCATGACCTAGATATCTGCATAAAATCCTTCTAGCCCACATATGAGGAACTTCATCATTTGAGTTACAGTCCTTTGGATTTTTATAGTTTCATGGTCACTAGGGAAACCATCTTGATATGACCTGCCCTTCTAAATCAGAATGATTTAGATCCTTTAAAAGAATTTTGGGAGATCCTCTAGTAGCTCCCTCTATTGTGGAATCATGTATGGCCCTAATAGTGAAAATATATTTCTTCAAGAGACTCTCGTCATCTGGTATATGATCAAATTTTCATAAAAACATTATTCATAGGAGTATTTTTCCATACAAAAATGCATTGTCTGATTCCATAGTAACATGAGTGAATGTAATAAACTATAGATTTATCCCCAGGCTTGGTGACATCAAATATTCATGATAATCTGTCTTCCTTATGCATCAACCTCCTGAACTTCTCATCCAAGGTTGCCTTTGTTTATTTGATAAACTCCCTTTGACTTTTATTTCCTCCTCTTCGAAGAAACATTTTTAGCCACCAACTTAGGCCCATGGCTGCAAGCATCAAGTTCTTTCTCCCTTGAATGCAATCTCTTTTTCTTCTTGATCTGTCCTGAAAGCATTTCAAAGAGAGATCACAACTAGTTCATAAAACTAAACTACCCCGAAGAGGAATACCAGTGATATAAGCATACAAGAGTTTACTAGTTAATATTATATCATAAATTCCAAACTCAATAATTCATGTGCATTAATAAAACATGAAATAATTATCTTAAGTTTTAAATATTTCTTTTTGTATGGCGAGACCATATAGGAAATATCAACTCTCATCAGAATTTGGCAGACACGCTGTAGGAGATCATAATGTTGTTCGTGCTATCTATGTCAATGACCTTCATGCAGAGTGACAACCTAGAGTGGATGATCACCATTTTATCACTCTCCACTAAGGAAGGCTCAAATGGAAATGTAACATTTTTTATTATTACCCCCAGAATGTACAATTCCCACTCTTATATAGTTGAACAATACTTATCTCTTATTATCAAATATTACTTGTGCCCATTGTCTCTTCAATACTTATTGTGATTTCCACTTTAATACTCAAGTCTTATTTCAATATTTCAAGGATTAACCAATTGTATTTAAGACACCATGATATTAATACACCCTCAATACCCATTATATCATCTTTCCTCATTTGATGATGCACCATCTCTATGAATTGAAAAAAAGTTTCTTTAAGAAATAAAGAGATATTTCTGGTCTGGCAATAAAATTACTATTTGCTGAATATTTTCATATATTTTCCTAAAACTTTTTGTGGGTATGATCCTTTACTTGAGTCCATTTTCTCTGAGGAATATACAAATTTAAGGTCGTGAGTACATTTTGTGAGACCCAAATTACTCATTGTGCGTGAAAAATAAGTTTATGGCCTCTTGAATATTGTCGAGCATTTTTGAATATTGGATGTGTGGCAACACTTTATATTTTTGTGTTAAATATTGGAGCCAACGTTAATGTTAGCGCTCAAACATGAGAGTATAGATTAAACATTTTTTGAGGACATATAGTCTGAGAAATTTCATCGGGTCTATATGTTGGGATTTCATATCATTCATTGAAATTTTCCAAGACATCAGTATATGGAGTGGGCTGATTTATAAAGAAGCCTTATATCAAATGTACCTGAGCTCTTAACAAAAGGTGTCAATACATGTGAGGTTTATTTTAATTTAGAATGGTAGTGGCACCCGAGTCTCATATTAATATCGATATGTTTATTTTTACCTTCTTGTCATGATGATTTGATTTGAATTGCAAACAATCTCTTTATCGAGGCATTTCTATATCGATATGATGATGACTATATCGTCACAAGAAATAATTTAAATGTTTCTCTAAGTGGCATCAAATATTTAATATCTTAAACATTAGAAACTATGAGTTCAATTTTCTTCATCATGGAACCTGTAGAGTTTCCCATCAAGATAAGACTTGTAACTATCGTGGAGGATGATCAAGGAACCTTCACATTCCTTGTTGTCGTAATCCTATGTAACATGGATGCCATTCATTGCATCTTATTTCTTTAGCAGAGACACACTATAGTTTAAGAAAATCAAGTAATCCCTTTCATATTGAATATTTATTGTTCATCTCCCTTTATTATTCTCCATGCACTTATCTGCTGCTACTCTTTTCCTTTTCTCTTTTAAAAAAAAATAAAAATATTTTAAACGTAGGCACATTAACAGGGGATGGATTCATTATTATATCATGTTTAATTTACAATATATAATCAGTTTCTCATCCCAGTACTTCTTCCACAGCTTGACTCCTCCATATATTGAGGAGTCTTGGATCTGTGGAAGCACATCAGAGATGAGCACACCAGCTCAATATAGTCACCGCTATCGACAAGCATAGGTGAGGCAGGAAAGCCCCGTGTTTGAATAATGTCTACATAACTATCGATCCATGCACTCGACATCTTGGAAGCATCATCAACATACTCATAGGTAGGGTTATTCAAGAAATGGATTCACACATAATCGAACAACCTCCTCTGCAAGGCCACATAAAGATAAGCATCATAGATGCCAAAATCAATATTGTCTACAACGATGTCTCTGAGAGGCCTGTTCTCCGACTTTCCTCCAAGGAAGTTATCCCAGAGATAATATGACTCCATAGAGGGACAAAAAACCTCCATGCCACTGGACTGGAAAGATTTAATATCATCCTTTGACAAGTTCGTAGCGTGTCCCTGTTGCCAGTGCTTCACCCTGTTCGTAGTTTCACGAGTTCATCTCCATTTCAAAGTTTCTGCTTGTATAGGCTTTCGCAAGAAAAGCTTCCTCAGTACTCTGATCCAAGTATATGGTTATGTCTCTTGTAGATGCAGAGGTAGATGCCCCGCTCAAGAGCAGAGAAACCACCAAAGCCATTTTGGCCCCTCTCATTCTCATTCCACGACTTTCCATGCTTCATAATAAATAATCACATTTTACTTGTTGCATCTGTCTGTTATAACTTGTGTTATGTTTCACATGATTCTTCTCTCATTTATTTCTTACATTTACATTTGTAGTCTAGCTCTGATACCATGTTAACTTTAGGATAGCTCTGATACCATGTTAACTTTAGGATGGCAACAAATGTAATAGCACTACGTAGATTGTATGTTGTATGTGTTTTCCAAATGCAACATTTTGTCTTTCATTTATATTTAGAAAGAGGCTAGGAGAGACATGTCCCTTCATGGGACATGTCTATTCATTATAATAATATATTAGAATAATATAAGTTTACATAATTAATAATAATATATATATACAAATACAATATATTATTATTAATAAATATCTAAGTATTATATTTATTCTAAATGATCATACAACTAAAGATAAAGACATTAACAAACACCTTACACCAGAGAATACAAATGAATAAACAAGAACAGAACAAGAAATGCATCCTACCGATATGGCACCCACTATCGGTGAGATAATAGAAACTGAGGAAGAAAATGTTGCAAGAACTTTACAAGGTATGACAATGATTACAAAAATGGAAGAGAAGAGAAACATAGATTCAAAAAGTGAAAAAATAGAAGACTCGGATGAAAGACCCGACTTTGCAATTATGAAGAAAGATCCAAATAAGCTACATTATAAGGAATAACTATTATATGTGGAGAAATACAAAGAAAAGACATCTATAGAGAAATAATTAAGGGAGAAACAGAAGAAAAAAATCATGAAGAGAATAGTTGAAACATTTTCAAGCTTACTACAACAATCACTGTTGATGAGAATGAATCAGTTACAACATAGTTAAGAATATTTGTGAACACAATTAGAGATAATCAAAATCTTAAAGCTGAAATAAGAGGAAAAATACAACACATGTCATTTAATAACAGAAGCATAAATAAAATGATAGAAGACACAGACATGTTATCAGAGAAACTGGAGGATATAAAGGAGACATTAGCAACCTCGAATGAGATAAAAAAAGAAGCTACTTAAAGGAAATAATATATCAATTGAGGAATCATGTATGATAAGTATATTTATGGATATGAGGTAGAAATAGATATAAGCTACATCTAACCTACTAAGAACAATATATAGGAATGATAAAGAAGATTTTACCAACAGAATACTAAATGGGAAGAGTCATATCACAATAATCAATCACCAACAGGATCAATAGATTACAGTTTTGGGAAAAGTACAGACAGAAGGAGAAGAAAACAACTAATACCAAAAAAGTCACATCTTTTGATCACCTTTGGAATTTATTTCAAATAGGGAGTGATAAGAAGATGGGATTAATAAGAAGTGGGAGTAATAAGAGAATGAGAGTGATGAAGAAGCAGAAAGGAGAAGATGAAGAGAGTATAGGAAAATGGGGAGAAAAAAATCAAATGAAGAACAGTAAGAAGAATGAGGATAGGATGGTTTTTCCATCAATGCCAAAGGGGGAGATTGTTACTTGAAAAAATCTTCTATAGGCTAATGAATTATTTTGATAAGATTCTCATTGCTGGAAACTAACATCAAGTATAGAGTACTATCGGATAAGAATAGACTATCGACAAAAAGGTTATGTTTATCGGCAAAGTTCATCGACGAAAGGAAAAGAGAAGAATAAGATCAAGGATGACATCCTATTATCATAATGGCCTATGAAAGAATTGAAAAACCCCAAATAGGTCAGATATAGCTTAGACAATTAGGTCAGGCAAATACTCTAAAAGGAGATCAGGGAGAGAAGGAGATATGAGAGTGGAAAGAAAAAGAAAGAAGCGACAATGCAGAGTATGAACAAGTATCGGTGAAGTAAAGAAAATTGAAAATAAGAGAAGGAAAAAAGTAGAATGAGATCTGACAAGCTTTAGGAGAAAGCATTCACATGTCAAATTTCTTGTTGATTTATTCCTAACAGTTTAGCAACAAGGTTGTGAAATCCCTTAATGGGGTAGTCTCTAACAAGACTTAGAAGTACTATTCATGAAATTATTGTAAATACTTTAACATGGTGAGCATTGTATACGTGGGATAAAATCCTCTAACTAGGTTACTCCTAATAGGGTATAAGACTTTAGCAAGTCTCTAGGTAAATCTCATAACTGGGTAGCATTTAATAGTGCTTTTGTAAGCTTTTAACCGGGCACCTTATTATTATAGTGATAAGTTATGGGTTTCATCCCCACCGCATTTTTTCCCTCTCACCAAGGGTTTTCCATGACACCAGAATATTGTGTTAAGTGTTTGAATGTTTATGCATTACATGTTTGTTAATTTACAAGTTATTAGTTAATATTACAACAATTATCGGTTAAAGGAAAAATAGATATCGACATTGGTAAACACAAGAGTATAAGTTTGAGATTGATTGGGATAAAGTGTGAATTGGTTGAGGTACTGATTCACACCCCTAATTCCCAGAGGAAGATTTCACACCAGAGCTAGGTGCAACCTTATCTTTTACCACATATTTGTTAGAATGAATTTAGAGTAACTGAGAGGGGAGGGGTGAATTAGTTATCCTCAGGTCTAGATGTAGTAAATAAAAAGTTTCTGTACTTCAAATCTACTCGGTAGCAGTAGCATAAATCAACAACTTTAATCATGTAGTTTACTGTCAATTGAAATTAGCTTGTAGTAACATAACAGTAAAGCAAACCATAAAAATTCACACAAGTTGACACAAGTATTTAACGTGGAAACCCAATATGGGAAAAACCACCAGTAACACGCTACCAAGTTTTCACTCTTCTGAAGTGATGCCCTGTGAGGAGACAACCCTGTTAAAGGTTACAATAACACACTGCTAGGTGTGACTTGGTTAAAGGATTTAATCACCTTGTCAAGAGTGGCCTTGTTAGAGGACTTAGAACATTCCAATCTGAATGTCACCTTGTTAGAGGATTTATAAAAATGATTGTTAAGTCAACCTTGTTAAAGGATTTAACTGATACAATGGTAAGAAAGTATTCAACAGTTTGTGATCTGGTACATAAAACTTACTTTGCAATTCAGATCCAATTACAGCTCTGATGTTAACTTACTGGATAGCCTGCATTGTCATTTCAATCTTCTGATCTGCTTGGAAATCCGTCAAGAAATCACACATACAACACTCTGCTTCTTCCTTTTGCCTTCTCTACTAGATCATGCCAAATAGTAAATCAACTATGCAAACTTCTTGCATACACATACATTCATCCACACTGGCACACGCAATGACTAACCCCTGAGGTTATCATATACCTCTCTGTCTAGGTCAGATAAATCTTTTGCCACTCAAACAAGATCGTAGATCTTAGGTTAGGTCAGATCCAACGGATCATTCCATCTTTGCATTACATTTATTTATCCAAAGTAGTCTCTAATTAAATCTTGAAACCATGCATTAATTATGGTTACCCATACATTAAATGACGTGGATCAATCTTCAATTAATATTTCATATCCCAATAAAATCAACTAAGTCAGCCAGAGATCTCAAATCTCATCAATAATCAAACTTCTGTAAGTTGGCCTTCATCACTGTTTCCTCTCGGCAATTGCAATGATGCTCGGTATTGAGCAACTTTTTTCTCGTCACAAGCAACTTTACTCAGCACAAGCAACTTTTCTCATCATGAGCAACTTTTCTCGGCAAAAGCCAAACTTTCTCGGCACAGAATAGCCAGAAAAACTATCGTTGAAAGATAAACAACTAATTACTTTGCCAGAGTGCCAATTGATCAAATACCCTTTGAATTGCCTTAACTCAACTATTCACTTGGACTTCTTGTTAAATCTTCTTCTTCAACAATAGATATGGTACTTAAATAGATAGCAATAGTCTCACCAGTAAAGGTTTGACATCAATGACAAAATAACAATTGCTTGCAATGTCACTTTCCAACAATCTCCCTCTTTGGCATTGATGGCAACACAAAGTATTAGAGAAATAATTTAACAAGCATAGTTACCAACCAATCCAAAAAAAATTCATCTGTATTCCTTGATATCAACGAATCTTCATCAATGTCTTTAGCTTCATTCTGATTCTTTTATGTAAAACATTTCTCGCTCTGTGTCTGTGATCACACTGTCATCATCTGTGTCTAGTCATCTGTAGACTCCCTCTGAGTAGATAATCACTTAAATGTTTCAATAGTAACTTCTGCCTCTATGTAATCTTTCCCTCTTTGTAATTTCTCTTTCTCAACAATCTCTTCCTTCACTTTTTCTTCTTTATAGGTATTCAATTTTTCTTCTTTATTGGTAATCTCTCCCTCTTTGACAACAATGCCAAAGACATCAATATTTTTATGATATGAATCTTCAGTATCATGCTGATTCTGTCATCTTCAGTATGACTGATTTTTCTTTTCTGTCCTTGTTCATCTTGACAACTTTAGCCAGCATCCTAAAGTGTGACTTACTGTGATTCAATGTGTCAAATTTTCTGAGTTAAATATTTGATGCAACAGTACCATACAGAACTTAATTAGCCTCAGTTAGGGGAATCACCCCCAATTTACCTCATAGATACTCATGAACATCCTTGGGTAGTGCTTTTGTGAATATGTCTGCTAATTGTTCTTTAGTGTTCACATAATACAGTCTCACTTCTTTACTCTGAACTAGCTCCCTCAAGTAATGATACTTGATTGCTATATGCTTTGTCTTTGAGTGCATCACAGGATTTTTTGAAATATTAATAGCACTTGTATTATAACAATATATGACAACTAGATCAGTAATTTCTTCCTTCATACCTTTCAGTAGTATCTTCAACCACACAATGTTAGAATAGTTAACTACTGCTGCCACATATTCGGCTTTAGCTGTCGATTGTGAGGTGCAGTTCTATTTCTTGCTTGTCCAGGATATCAATTTCTTTTGTAAAAGAAATGCTCCACCAGTAGTGCTTTTCTTGTCATCAACATTTCCAGCCCAGTCAGAATCAGTGTAAACTCTGAGTTCAAACTTGTCATTATTTTTGTAGTATAGACCATAGTCCTCAGTTCCTTTCAAATATCTCAAAATTCTTTTGACTGCCATCATGTGAGTTTCCTTAGGATTAGTATAAAATCTTGCTACAATCCCAACTGCTAGAGCTATATTAGGTCTGCTGTGAACAACATACTGTAGTTTTCCAATCATTGACATGTATAGTGTTTGGTTCACTTCTTTTGTGTCATCATCTTTTGTCAGCTTCTGTCCAGTAGCCATGGGTGTACTCACTGGTTTGGACTCTTCCATTCGGAAAGTTTTTAGTATCTTTTTGATATATTTAGATTGAGTGATATAGATACCATTCTTCATTTGATAAATTTGTACGCCAAAAAAGAATTTTATTTCACCAAACATAGACATCTCAAACTCAGTTTGCATCTCTGTTGCAAATTTTTGACATAACACATCTTGTCCACTAAATATGATGTCATCTACAAAAATTTCAGCTAAT
>MU223398.1:5228464-5245931 GCA_018584345.1 Thuja plicata
TTTTATTATCCCACATGCATAGGTAGTATTACTTTTCTAGATCGTACTTAGTATATAAGAGTAGGTTGAGGCCTTTGATGGACACCAACGAATTTATTGTATTGAGCTTGCTCAAAGGAGGTTACCCTTTCGAAGTGGCCCGCGATCAATAGATTCATTCTGAGTTCTGCTATTGCTCTATATTCTGTTATTTCGTGCATTCTCACCATATTGCTGTAAGGAAGTTCCTCTCAGCGGTGCGAAGCTAGATCAAGCATAACATATAATATCTTGAGAACACAAAAATGGGGCCTAATTGAGCATCTAATTATAGGTGCTCACAATTTAGGACGATACACATTCCAACAAGATTTCTATATGGTCAAGTCTTCAAAAATGTTCGTTGTCGAAGGGCCTAGTCTCTATAAACGTTGTTCTATGTGCATTTGGTGGACCTCTGTGTGGATATGTGTGGACTGGATAATGTGTGAAGTCAGTGCATCCACTGAAGTCTATAAGTGTTGTGTCATCTGAAACATTTCCCTCTGCAGCCAGGAAGACTTGGAAGACTGTGGGTCTTCTGGGGTTTTCATGCCCTATATGCCCTAATTTGTAGGCCTTGCGTGCCTTATCTAGTGTGTTAAAGTCTGCAAATATTGGGTGTCCTAGTCTCTGAGCTCTGCAAAAGATCTCTCTAAAAATAGTTTGTAGGCCTTGTGAATGATCCTCCTGCAAGCGTATTCACAATGAGCGATCATCATTCCTGAAGGCGTTCTCCCTGTATTCCTGTATGTTCTCCCGACGAACCATTCAAAGAGGCTTAATTATTGAAAAACAAGAATACATAATTGAGTTTCTTTCAAAAAATACAATTAAAACAATAGAAAATTATTTATTAACCACTAAAAATAATTTAATTTAATTTATATTACTTCAAAAATTTAAAATTCATAACATAATCAAACTTCTAATTTAAATTAATTGATTACAATATTCATTACACCACATTTTAATATATGTATTAATTTAATATAAAATTATATTGAAAATAAAAAATAAAAAGAATTACATAACGACCCAACAAATCATATGGAAAAGTAAGCATATAATCTATATTTGGGACTGATTTCAAAGCCACCCGGTTAAGTCTTTTTGTTAAATATTCTCTTAAGGAAATGAAGAGAAAGATTTTAAGCAACATATATGTGCAAAGAACCATAACTTTATAGATTTGCGTACCAATTTACTTTATGGAATACAATTCAATTATTGAGAACTTTTTTCTTTAAAAATCATCGTGCACTTCCTCTAACTTTCTTTTCTAATTATTAATGATAGGAGGAACTTTGATTTTTTAGTAGTTGACCTTAACCAAATATAACCTCCTAGAATAGAGGGAAAAATGCTTAAAAGCACTAAAAGACTTAATTCTAGCTCAAAGCTCGAAAAACTTTATCTTCATAAAATATATTTTAATATATTTTTTGAATGGTTTTAGTATTTTTTGATTAGTTTAATATATTTATTGATGTAAGATTATATCTCATACTATTTTAATTATAATACATTAGTGCTTTCGCCCCCGTTTCTACCTATGCCTTTCATGCCTCATTCCTCATTCCTGAACCCTTATAGGCAAATGACTTTACATAGTTATGATGCCCCATAGAATAATAGGGGACTCCTTGGAACACATGCTAGCACTGGAACTTTTAGATTGACTCTTTAAAAAATTATATATTAGGGTTTAGATAATACTTTTTATTATGTGTCTTAGGTTGAATTGTTATTGGGATTTCAACTCTTTGATTTTAAATTTTATTTTATTTTATCATTTTTCTCATTAATTCTTTTATAATATGACATTTATTTATTTAGTTTTATTTTTTATCAATAATGCATATATACACACATACACAAGTTATATACAGAGTTTGATATAAGATTTTAGTGGTGCTCTACAATCTTTGTAGCACAATAACCAAAATATTTCCTGACAACAAAGTATATTCTACATACATATTACATATACATATTTTGTAACTAATTACATATTATCCCTGATACCCCAACACCCCGAACCCCGATGGTCAATGTCCCAAGGCTGACGTCAGTGGCGGCTTTAAAAGGGGCGTGCGACCACTTTTGTTTTCACTTTACATGTTTGAGTTTCGTTTTCTTTGAGCACCTAACGTATTTGCCAATGAGGTTGGGGTTTGTGTTGTATCTAATTTGGGAGGTTGATCACTCTTTTGAGCATCGTATTTCTCCACCTTGTTATCTTTAGAGCTCATCTCGGATGCTCATTCCCGTCGAGAAGTTTGGGGTTTTTTCTGCCCTTGTTCATCTTGTTTTGTTTCCTTTCCTCTTTTTATGTTGGGCTTTTGTTGTTTGTGATGTTTCTATTTGTATTTTGCCTTGTCTTTGCCGCATCTTTCGTCGTCGTAGTGAGAGGAAGTCCCGCACCAAGGGGCAAGTCCCAAAGAAGCCCTAACTAGCCTACAATTTCTTAAAACCCCAAGTCTGTGTTAAATCGGGGTGTTGGGATCTCATGACCCCCAATCCCCAAAAAAGGCATTGGGGATCTCATGACCCACAGTCCCCAAAATGGTTCGGGGATCATGGTCCTCAACCCTTGAAATTGGACACCCTTATTTCACTAAGTTCAACATCGGGGTATCATGACCACCGATCCCTGAAAGGGGATTCAAAGATCATGACACCTTGGTTCTTCGACTATACAACATTAATAAAGACTTAAATCGGGGTTTGAAGATCCCTACATCCTTGAATCCCCAATTTTTCTAAAAACACGAGGTTTTCTTAAAGGATTCCCTTTGATTATGTGGATTTTTTTTTTTTATATTGTTTTCCTTTCCTCTTATAGTTTTCTTTATTTTATCTATTAGGGTAGGTTTAGTTTAAATTCAATAAAAATGGTACTGATGGATGCCTTTTGGTGCAGAACAAGATATGTCTGCAGTCACACCTACGAAGTATAAATTTTCGGGCTTCTTCAAGCCCTCCATGCTAGGAAACTTGTACAACGAGATTACAGACACTAACATTGGCCACATGGACCTAGATGAATTCCTGAGAAGAATGGCCAACTCAAGAAATTGAACCCTTGATGCATCCTCACTAGTTGAATTAGGACTTATCGATGCAGTGGTGTACCCAGTTTCCATCCAATCTTCGGACTTCATAATAACAATTGCCAAGCACTATAAACTGGAATAAAGGAGAGTCTTCAATAAGCAAGGAGATGTGGTACTCAACATAAGGCCCAATAACATTGAGGAGAAAACATCCGGGCAAGAAGCTCAAAACTTTTCACAAGAACCAACAGGCTCAACTGGCGTATATGAATGTTCTTGATATAGATGATATCAATAAAGTAGTCAATGCATTCAACCAAGCATTTCCCGAGCTGGTAGCACATTTGTAAATGAATGCAGTGCATTTGAAATAGTTATCTATAGAATTTTAAGTCAATTGGAGACTGAAGAAATATGGAGATGTAGTAAGCCATGTTTTTATGGCAAGTGGCAGTTTTGGGATATCGAATCTTCCTCAAGATTCATGTTTTGTGTCTTCAGTGTTTTGTGGAGACAATCTGATTAGATGGGACAATTTTCTCATGAGTAAACTCAAGGAATGAGCTGAAAAAATGGATACGGGCATCCATCTTTTTCTGTTGTTCAAACTAGAGTTCAACCAAAAATTTCAAGGCATATTTTTGGCTCGAAAGGAGTTCTTCTTGAGTTGTAAATTTATGAAACTCAAAGTCAGCCCATTACGTAGAAGTATAGGAGTGATTTAAGTTTGTTAATCTTTAGTTTTTTTAATGCCCATAAACCCTAGTTACAAGTTTGGCATTTTGGAAGTTGTAAAAACTATTTAAACCCAATTTTTTATTGTAATAAGGGTTAAGATATTTTCAATAGAACTCTATATAGAATTGGTGTTGCAATATCAGTGTGTTCAGTTTTTGATTTTGTGAGTTTGAATGCAAAATTTGGATTCAAGAGCCATTTGTGTGTTCTTTGAGAATTTATTTTTCTATTGAAATAGTCGGTGTTAGCTATGAGATGCTTGCTTGTAGTGATAGATAAATGAGTTTGATCAATCTCTTCATGTTCTAAAGGATTAAATTATCTTACACGTGCATTTTATGGGTATGGATTTGTAATTTGATGAATTCTGAGAAATCTTACATTACTGTTTCCTTTGATGATTGTACTTAGATATTATAAATTATGAATGTTTGATTTAGTTTATCGTAAGTTTAAAGATCAAATCTAACCTTCTTTATGCAGGTTTGATTTTTCTCATGGTTTATGTCCTTAGGATTTGATTTCATGTTATTTCTTAATAATTTCTCATTACCCTCTATCTTTTGATTTTTGTTGAAATATGATATCAGAAGTAATTGACAGGGGATTCATTTTCTTGCAAGTTTTTTAGTTTTGATTATCTGAAAAATAAAAAAAAGTACAGTTTTCCAGTCATTAGCTTAATGAACCAGCAAAGGCCTACCTCATGTAGCTACACATTATCTTCAGTGGTGTATCCAAAATAGTTGCAACCAAACCATACAAAACCTTGGGAGTAATTAATTCCACTCTTTCAAGATAGGAATTTGGTCTTCATATCCTTGTCATTGTATCATGTCAACAACACAATTAAGAGAAGTGACACTAGAAGGAGGGCCCACAACAAAAGGCTAGAAAATATAATTTCTTTTTTGCCTCATAAGATGTACGAAAAGGTCCTTATATCTCCACCAGGAAAGATTGAGTTCATTGAGATCACTCACCATCAAAAGATCTGTAAGGACAAGGGTATGCCTAGAGAAAATATTGATGTTCACTATGAAGGAGAACCTTTACCACATTTGTGAATCACTCCCCTTGCTGCTGCTGCACCACCTATGAATATAAACGTACCTCAACCTCCTCAAATAGATTTATTTACCGATTCCCAAAGATCACCTCTAAATTTGGTAACACCTCTTCATGATCTACCCAAGAACCCTGAAAAATTATTCCCTAAGTTTATATATGATGAATTCAAAATAGCAGAAGAGAATGTCGCGCATTCAAGGAAATGTATATTGAAAGGATGTTTCTTACCAAGATGTGGCTTGTCATCTATTTCCTTACGCTATGGGGGAATTTGTATACAATTGGTATTTGAACTTACCCTATTGGCCCATTACCACGTGGAAAGAGTTTGAAACTAAATTCTTGAATCAATTCAAAGTTTATGTGAACCTTGCAAGTTTGTATCATCAATTTGTGTCTTGTTGAAAAGAGCCCAATGAGCCCTTGGCCATGTTTAATAATCGCTTTCAAAAGATGTATCAAAACTTTCAAGCCCCATATCACAAGTCTTCTGATGTAGAAATCCAAGTTTATTTTAGAGCCTTAGATCCTTTAACATCTTTTTTTCTCAAGAGGCTCCCACCCCAAAACCTTGACTCTTTGGAGAATTTTTTTAATGAAGGTATTCTTTTTACCCTCCTCAATCTGGGAGAAACCTTGGAACACTTCCATCATTTGATACTCTAGGCATAACAAACCCAATTCCAACAATAAACCACATTTTGACAAATCATACGCCTTTGCTAAATCCTATCCTTTCTACTAACAACAGGTCCCCATGCGGCTGCTAAGCTTATTTTGGCTAGGAGTGGTTGCTCAAATTTTTTAGGAGAAAATTGTGGAGCTAGTGGCCCCATGATTCTTATATTTTACTGCTTATTTTTTAGTAACCATCATAAATAGTAAGTTTGAATAAAATTATTAATTATAAAATTTAAAGCTAAATTTAGAGAGAAAAAATAGGGAGAAAAAAAGAGGAGGGAAAGAAATATGTGGAGCCACCTAACATTTTTTCAATAAGCAGTTGCTGCTTATTTCTACCCCCTCCTTTTTTTCCAAAGCTTAAATTCAATCCCTAAACTTTAGTTTCTCCACTAAAATAGGGAAAGATTCTGATTTACTCTTTTCCTATGATTGAAATTTTACATGGGGACACTCCAACTACTTAAATTTAAGCAGAAAATGCACTTAAGTAGCCGCATGGGGACATGGGATAAGAATAACTTACCTAGGATATGAGACCCACAAGCTTCCATTTTTTGAACAAAAAATGTACCTGAGTTCAAAGCTATGAAAAAAAATCTTTCACAAGTAACTAGTGATCTCACGAGAGTGAAATTAAACATGTATACTTCTCTAAACATTTACCCTCGAACGACTGGTGTTCCAAATTATTATTCTCACAATTCAAACTCTCAAAACTAGAACTATAATTCCTACAACAAAAACTATACAAGAGGATTTGGACATCAAAGACCCAATCACCCTTTGAATACCCATCCTAACAATGGAGCCATGTCCGCAGACAATGCAAATGTGTATGAATGCACGGATATTAATTTTGTAGGATCTATAGGTGGATTTTAAATCAAAAGTGTATACCATGAGGGAAAATACAATGATGCAGCATATAATTTTAAAATGACACCTACACCATTCAATACCATGATGGTGGAATCAGCGTTGAACAAGCTAAATAACTCAGGGGGTGAATTAGTTATATAATAACTTTTTCTTCAAATCAAATCCAACTGGTAAAATAGATAAAGAATTAAAATATGAACAACACTGAATAACAATATGCACAATAAACACTAAATTTTTATGGGGAAACCCAAGATGGGAAAAAAATAGAGAAGCTAATTCTTATGAATAAGAACATCAGTTAAGGTGATTTTTACAAGTTCTCACAGTGGGTATGACTCACTACCGGTAGGCTCACTCCTGATAAAGCTAACTACCCTTGAATACAATAAGGATATTACATGCAAGAGAAATGGTTCACTTCTGATGAGAGGCTCACTGCCTTTAGAAAATAACTACTTACCAATACAATACTAATAACAGTAAATCCACCACTGAAACATTGAACACAATAGAACACAGGCTTCGATAACACATTCTCGCATAAAGAGAAGAGTATGTAGAGTTACGTCCCTTCTTCACAGGCTCACTTTATTTGTCAATCTTACATCCTTTCAAGATCATCTTCTATAAGTCCGATGCACACCAACAAAGAACTTTCATGTTGACCTAATAAAATTTGACATATGTAACACCAGACCATTCCTCTAGTCCTAAGGAATGAAATATGGACTACACAATATTCCTCATGCAAAAAAAATTCTACACATCCTCCATGACCATAGCCAACGAACAGGTAAACACATGTTTCAATGCAAACTGTCACTTGGAGATACATCAAGCAATAACCATATTGGTTTGGCCCAAAGAAAGAAGACTAAATGCATATTAGCATAAATGAGACCAAGACGATCACAACATGCCTTCGATACACAAGAAACTGGAACCATAATTTTCTGGTAGGTAACCGAAATACCTCAAACAAAACCCCATACACAAGGTAAGATATGTTGACATCAATGAAAATCATTAATGAAAATATCAATAAAATTTGCAACAATCTACCCCTTTTGCATTGATGGAAACATCCATCAACAAAAAAAAAAGAAAACTTAAGATATCAACATCAAAAACTTATGTACATCTCCCCCTTTGAAAAGAATGACAAAGGAAAAATACTCCCCCTGAGAGGAAACTTGCAAGCACTGATCCAGAAAGGTATGACCATGTACTTCTCTGGACCAATGCACAACCTAGTGCACTTAGTTTAGACCAGTGTCACCATTACTAATTCTTTGCTTTGATTATCTTATTAAAGGAAAAGTAGATGAAGGTTTTTATATTTGGGGTCAACATTTGGAGTAAAGTATTTGTACAACTACATAGGTTGGGAAATGTAGCGGAATTAGTTGTAATGTAATTTTGGTGATTTATGAGAAAGTTTTGTATTGTGCTCTACCTGTGATACTCAAATGAGTCCTTGCATAACAGTTTGGCAAAAACATATGCAATCTTCTCTTTTGATGGTAAATACTCAAGCTTTACCTCTTTATCCAATGCCTTTTCTCTCAAAAAATGATATCTAATTGCTATTTTTCATCTCTAAGTTTTGTTGTCTATTAGTGTTCCACACTTAGTCATAATCAAGGTAGGTTGGTCGGTCATCACTTCGACTGAGCCATCCCACTAAGGTCGAGACCAAGAGTAGTTACTCCTGAGCGAGTTAGAGGGCGTCAAGTACTCAATGGATGCCAAGAAGAATGATTGTCAAGTTGCATAGAAGATTTAGTGCCGAGTGACAACATATAGTTATGACGAGCGAGACAATATTGACCGAGCACTAGTGTTTCGTTATCCTGAGTAAAACAATTTTTGTATATGTGTTTGGAATGACACAAACACCAAGTTAAACCATTTTGGCTGAATTCTATGGAGCATTTAATGATCATGCCTAGAGATTTAATGCATTAATTGTGGGTTATTTTTATGATCATGGATCCCTTTTCAAGCGATGCAACCAATCAAAATTAGGGATGCATAAGTGGAGAAAAATGATGGATCTAGATCATTGATCTTGATCTGGATGATCTATATATAGGATTCTTCAAACCCTAATTAGTAAGTGCGAAACTATGTATGTTTGGAGGCAGACGTGAAGGGAAGAGATCATAAGTATATGCATGTTTTGCATATCTGAAGCATTGACTAGACAGAGTGACCGAGCAGAGCAGTGAAGAGAAGAACATAGATAAATCAGATTGAGAGATCAGTTAAGAGTTGGAAAGAGGAGATCCATTATCAGCATTTGTAGTGCAGGCCAAAGGATTAGGTGTTGATACATTCTAACAAGTGAATCAGGGTAAATCTCTTAACAAAGTGGTCCTAACAGGCCTTTGTAAATCTCTTAACCGAGTGCTTACTTTTTTGTAAGTTTAAATCCTTTATCAAGGTAGATTGTATAAGTTTGTAAGCTCTTAACAAGGAAGACCCCTCATAGGGTAGATCGTTAGAAGTAATCAATTTTTTTTATCCCTAACAGGCACACTTTATTACTATAGTAGTGAAGATTTTTGGGTTTCATCCCCACCCCAGTTTTACCTTCAAGGGCTTCTGGGTTACCAAAATATTTGTGTTATGTGTTCATGATTATATGTTAGATCTTTAAAACATTTTAGTTTATGTTTATGAATACATGGTTGAATCAGTTTGTTTAGAATTGGTAGAATTTTTATATATTTGATTCACCCCCCTCTTGGTTACTGCTTTCCCATATTAAGACTTGCAACAATTGGTATCAGATCTTTGTTCACTTAAAAGAAGTCTAACCACTTGAGAGTTAAGATCTTGGAAATGGAGGCTTATAAGTTGGGAAAGTTCATTAAGAATCAGAAGATTGATATTCAGCTGGCACTACAATAGCTTGAGACAACAAGAGAGGAATTGAGGAAATGCTTAAAATCTAGGAAGGAATTACCAACTCAAATGAAAGTTACTCAATACAAAGAAGAAGACACTGAAGGTCTATTTGACAATGTAGATTCATAAGAAAGTAATGCAACAATTGAAGATCTATTGGAGAAGAACAACACACTGAAAGAACAAGTCAAAATTCTGAAGATAGAACAAGAAAATCAATCAATAACACTATGTGCGGTGATTGACCAGAAGAAGAAATTAGAGGAAGACAAGATAGTGATAGAAGAAGCCAAGAGATGGGTGGCTACCAGACTTGATGAAAGGACTAGTGATGTGTAGAAGCTCACAAACAATCAGTTGGACATGGTCAACCAACTGTTATTTGCAAATCAAGAGATAAACATAACTAAATTGAAATCACATATCTGAGATTTGAGAACAATCAACTAAAAAATAAGTTGAGATCTGTAAGAGAACTCATTGAGAGGATAAACAAACCAAACAAAGCATTGAGATACTTTCAGGAACTTATGAGATCATCAAGTAGGAATAGTGACACATTTGGACTTGGACATACCAAGCACCAGTCTTCCACTAAAGAAGGAGAATCATCAAAGAGTGGAGAACTGAGGAATGCAAATTAGAAGAACAACAAGCATACATGTTATCACTGCAGGAAACTAGGTCACACAAAAAACATATGATGAAGCAAGAAAGTAAGTAAAATACCAAACCTAAATTCAATAGATACTATTTTAACTATAAGAAGCATGGACATCATGCACATGAATTCAAGTCAAAGAATAACAATACACCTAGTTCACCTAGATTCCAAGGACATTTCTACAATTGTCAGACATTTTGTCATAGAACCCAAGATTGCAGATCCAATGCAAAATCCAAATGGACATCCATGAAATAAGGAAATATACCGAGGAAAGGTAACACCTTAAATTGGGATTATAATAGAAGGCACAAATGTCGCTATTGCAATGAATATGGTCATGTTGTAGAGAATTGCATAAGTAAACACTTCAAAGGTAAATCCAAAAGTTGGATGAATGGAAGTATGGTCTACTATAGTTGTCACAAGATCAGTCATACCAAGAGAGATTGTAAGACCAGAGCCTCGACACCTACTATTGAGCAGATAAGGAATCAAATGATTCTAACATGGATAAAGAAAGAATAAGCGAGCAGTTATGGATCTAGTGAAGCCGAGATCACCCAATCCAATGGATCAGGTGATCACACTACTTCCAATTAAGCAGAAAGGTATGTAAGGAAATGTTTTCTCAAATTCCATATTTTACACCAGTTCCTAACATAACATGTATTAAATTCCATATCTTCATAGGTTAAGATGCATTAGGAAAGATCTAAGACAAGAACCGAGAAAAATAATTGTAATGAATATTTGACATCGAGCATCAGTATCATCACATGTCAAGCTTCCATACCAACCGAGCTGATATGTCAACTAAGCGTCAGTCAATCGAGCATCAATAGTGAATGAGTCACTATTCTGACTGAGTGGTGTGTCATATCTAAGCTATTTAATCAAGGACCAAGGACAGTTGTTATCCACCTACCACTGCATGAAGCATTTATTGAAAACCTAATTTGACCGTCTGAGGGTATATAATCAATTTAGGCATTCATTCTTCATTCCACACAATGATTAGAGTTTTCAAAGCATTCTAAAGGTGATTCAAGAGTGATTTGAGAAGAGTTTGAAAAGATTCCACTTATGCATCGTCAACAAGTATTGAGAAGGTTGAAGATCCATTGTTGCCGAGTTACACAGAACCTGTTTTGTGAACCCTAACTTACAAAAATGATAGCCAATTCATTTGTTGGCATGAAAAGACAAGACAAGGAAACGATGAATGTTCAGTTGGTTAGGAGAGATGCATGTGCACCTCCAAATTTTTGAGTCGTTCTCAAAACTACGATGAAGGGAGATCTTATGGGAGCCTTGTCATCGATTCCACCTAAAGTAATCATGATCTATGATGTGCGAGTATGTTATATGTGCAAAGTTGGAGACTTTGAATTGAGGGAAGCTTATGATAAATTATGTGTAAATGGAGTTTTAAAGGCTGATCATCAACATATTGCCAAGAAAGGGTTAGTCCATTCACTAGAATTCTCGCAAAACTTTAAGGTCGAATGTGTTGGATATATTTTTGGTTTTCTGAGTCTTGCTAAATTTTTTTTCCCAGTGTCAATTTTGCAAAGAAATTTTAAAGTCTATTCGAGTGTGTCATCAAATTTTCCTGCAAGTATTGATTTCAGAGCAATGGAGTGTAAATAGTCAAAAAACCCTAAACCCTAGGTCATTTGTGCCCTTGTCGTGCAAAACCATAGTTATTCATAGCATGGTTCTTATTTGAAGTTACTTTTTTCAAGTAACTTAAGTGATTTATATGTCATGTGCCTTTAAGTGGTTGCTTTTAGATCCTGATCTCGCAACCAAGACCGAATATTCCTTTTGATCTCGAGAATCAGCGCAAACTTTAGTCACGTTATCTCAAGAGGAAAAGAATATGCTCTTCAAGATTGTGAGATTAAGCGTAGATAGTTGATGAAGATCTGATCATGTGGTTGGCATTTAATTGAGAGATAAATATGAGGTTGTGCCCTGCCCCGCAAGGGAACCAGGAAAGAGAACGAAGATTCTCTTTAGAAAAGAAAACCTAAGTAACAAATTAATGAAAAAATTTGAACTTTAAAAGATAAACATGAACAATGCATAATTTAATTTAGAATCCTTCCAAGGTTACCTATGATTAAAATGAACAATCCATTTAAGTTCATTAAGTGTACTAGCAATATGATTAACTCTTTAAACAAAAAATTTGAAAATTCTTTAGAGAGAAATACAAATGCTTTCATTTGATTTTTAACCAATTGGTTTCATCTATATTCCCTAAGAATTATTTCATGATCAATATAACATTTAAAGCATAATCATAATAAAATTATTTATCTAGGAGTTTGAACCATTACATTAACACATTTGACAACTAACTTTTCTTGAACAACCATAATGAGAAACATGACACTTTGCTTGAAATACTTATGAAATTCCTTTTTCTTTTCAACAACATGATTTACATAAAGTTCACCATTCCCTTTTCTTTTCCCTAAATCTACCCATTCCAAGTTACATCAAATTGAAATATATTAAATGTCACATTATATTCATCTCCCTTTTAGGAGGTAATAATAACTTTACATTTGATAATAATGAAAGATAATTACAAGTCTTCTTTCTTCAAAACTGGAACATGTGCAAGAATGAATTCATAAGCTCTACAACTGTGAAAGGTACCTCGATAAAATATTTACCACCCAACCACATGGATACCAAAAGGACCACTCTCCTGTGCTAGGAGATAAACACCAAGGTCCACAAGGAAGTGATATCTAGGCCAAACCTAGGGTTGGAGTAACCTTTCCCAAATTACAACTGAAAAAAAGACCAAAATATAAACCCTTTCCCAAAAGGTTCTAAGGCTAGGTACAAAATCTAAGTGACCAGATAGGTGATTTTCATCTCATATCCCTCACCCCTTGGGTTGTCCTGGTACTAGCCACTCTGGGCCTCGGCCCCCAAGTAGGCACATGTGGAACCGAATGCCTTTCATATAGACAAGCACCATTTGATCGTACCTACACATAGGTACCTTCTCCCACTCCCATCCATAGCCTTTACTAGAACTTATGGCATGGGAGAGGCATAAATTAATATTTTTAGCGTTTGAACCCATTCCCATGAGTTTTAATTAAGTTATCACTTGCTAAAACAACTCTTCAGTCGATTATCCTGGTACTAGCCACTTAGGGCCTCGACCCTGCACTAAGAGCCACTCACCTAGTGTACTTAGGTTTCCTACCCTTACCCAAACATCATAAAAATATAACACTAATATTTGGAGAGAGTTTTTTTTGAGGGTTTGGTTTAAGGAAGAGAGAGGGGAATAAAGTTTTCTTTGAATACAAATGAAAAGCTCTACAACTTTCTTGTTCTCTTTCGTGAGGGTATAGCCAACCCTTTTGTACTTGAAAAATATCCAATCCAATGTAAATGTATTGATATAGTATTTTTTTACGTTGTTAGCCATTTCCATACAAGTTTTATTTGTTTTCATGAGGCTTTGAATAGAGGAAGTCATCATTTACATTGACTGACCCTGTTATTGAATTGGTGCAATCCGTCAATTGTTTTGAAGTTTAAATGAGCACATAGGCTATCCCAATTTATTTGGTTAATTTGGATTGTGGTAGAAGGATATTCCTGTATAAGTATGTGCCATTAAGTGTTTGATTGCAGGGGCATACAAGAGGTTGAAGATAGAGATCTCTGATTGACAAATAATACTGAATAAAAAAAAATGACCCTTAGTACGTGGGTCATAACTTTCCAACCAACCATTGGATTTTGACGAGTTTGGGATATGTTTTGACATACCTAATTTGGCCCATCCTCACTAGAGCGATTGAGGATTTTTGTTCGGGATAAAAAGTTATACACATCTGAGTGCGGGTCTATCTAGAGGAAAAAGATCTATCATGTTAGGACAATCATAGGTAAGATGATTGTTTAAATAAATTTGATCTTGTGTTGATGAATTTTATGAAGAGTTCTGAGTAGAGGTAGGGAATATGATAGTTTGTAGTTCTCTTGTTCTGTGTACATTCAATTCATGATACTATATCTTTCCTTGAGAGTAGACAAAGAGTAGTGATGTAGTTCACAATCTAAATCACAGTCCTATATTATCCAACAAGTAAACAAACAATATACCATCACACGAAACATGATAACACACAAAAGAATTAATAATCAATAATATATTTACAATATAACTATCCTTTCTCCTAAGTCCTTTCACATAAGAAAATATACATAATACAATAGAATAATACATTCTTCATATTTCCAGTACAAAGGAAAATACAGAACAAAAGCAATCACATAAATCAAATAAGGGGGAGCATCTTCCAGAATAGCTCCTACCTAGATTCCAGCAAAGACAACCGTTGAAGAAGGAGGAATCAATCAACTTGGCCTACTTCCAGCACTCCACCAAATCCCTCTGGTTGCAGACACCACCTTTTCCAAATATACTATAATTAATAAGGATATCCTAAAACTAAGGTCAATTGTCCTGTGAATAATCCAGCCAACTCCCATCCCTCAAAGGCTCCTCTCGTAAATAGGTTGAAGGATTGGTTGTACGGTAAAATCAACCGATGCAACCATCCCAACCAAAAATTAGTTTATAGTTTAGGTTCTAATTAATTTCATTAAAGCCATTCACAGGAAGGGAATAGCTATTCCTATTATTTAATATTATTAATAATAAAATCTAATATGAGAGCCTCATAAATATTAATAAACTAATGTGATTTTCCTTGATTTAAGGAAAAGGAAAATAATTACTATAATTACTTATCACCTTATTTACTAAGGCTATGGTAAAAGATTTACCATATACTAATTAATCCCTAAAGTAAATAATTTATTTATTATTATTATTTAAAATACAATTACTTTCACACAATAGTGTGTCCCACTTTTTAGCCAACTTTGACACAGATATCAACATTCTGAGAAAAAACTTCACTTTTGAACACCTATTGCTGCACAACTATTATGAATTTGAAGATGATGTAAACTAGGGTCTTTTAGAATTTTCTCTCTAGTTTCTAAATATATTTAAAAAAAAAATTAAAATTCATTTAAATTCAGTTTTCCTTCTCCTTTGAAAAGTGGTTTGTGTGAAAAAACTATGTTTTTAAGAAGTGACTGTCACTTGGATCAACATAACTTTTTTTTAAAATATGATAATGATGTAATTCTTTCGAGATTATATTTGTGACTTCAATATCTAGAGGATGTAATTGGTTTGATTTATTTTGGGTCAATATTTCATATTTTATTAAGTTCTAAAGTGATAGTAACTGTAATTTAGACATAAGGTCACTTGGATCACTCTAACTTGATCTCCATATATCAAAATTCATTTTTTTTATAGAAAGGTAACACAAATACGCTTTTTGTACATATTTTTCATATTTTTTTTTGTAATTTACTATTTTTCCTGAAGCTTTGAAGAGACAGGTTGTTGAATGACCAAACAACCTATGTTTAGTCAAAGTAATATTTGAAAAAGATAATGAACTCTATGTATTTAAATTATATTCATTAGAAAGCTTGTTCCGAATCGCATCATTTGGAATCATGTGTTTTAAAAAATTATTTGATTTGGTCCTTGTCCCAGGCCTTGAAAGGCCATTTTTAGGAGGTTTTTTTTTTTTTTTCTCAGGGCAAATTTTCATTTTAGGGGCCTTCGCGCGAAGGGGTGTGGGGGTCTTCGCGCGAAGTATCCTGTGTGAAAAGTCTGGTGAGAATCATCCCTCCGGAATTTTACCTAGGGTACTTCGCTCGAAGTAGGTCAGCCATTTTGAATTTTTTTTTAAAAAAAATTTAGAATGGTATTAATGTAATGTTTTTTCTTTTCAATTTTTTACCGAATTGCAAAATGTGAATTCACTTTTTCTATTATTGATAAATTTTTACAAAGGCATTTTTTGGAGAAGGATTGTTATTTCTATTTTTTTCAAAGGCTTAATTTTGGAGAGGAGAAATATTATATCAAAGTATTTTTTGAAGAAAATAATTTTTGTTGCTCTTCTTTTGGAAGACATTTTTTGAAGAGAAGAAATGGGTAACAAGAAGGGAAGACAACGTAAATTTGCTAGAAAAAGGTCACCTGGTACTGAACAAAGAAATCGTGAAGCTTCATTGACATATTATCATAAAACTAAAGAAGGTGAACGACAAGATGAAGTAGGAGGGTCAAGTGAAGTCGAACAATTGCACATTGAAGAAGGGTCAGGATTACTCCCTACGGAAGCTCAAACAATTGATGTTGGAGAAGGTTCAGGATCATGTGCTCCTACTGGTATGGATGAACTTCTAAATTTAGCTCAAACTGTAAAGAAAAATATTAATTATAGAAACTTAGATCATTTACTTACAATGGATGTGGAGAATTTGAGATCACTTGCTAATGTTCAACCCTTAAGTTTTTCTAAGAAGAGGTCAATGAATATGATAGAAAGAGAAATATTGCCTAAATTTGATAATTTAGAAACACTTGAACAAGCCCAGTTTCTTTCAGTTGTACTTATAAATAAAAAGTTGCAAGGGGGATTAAAATTATTGGGTATAGATGGAACATCAAAGAAAGAAAAGTTGTTGACATTCAAACTGATATGATTGAAAATCTTAGGAAAGGTTTGAACTAGGTATGGAAGCGATCTTGAACTAAAGATAAGACCATTACAAGAAAATTTATGTTGACATCCATTGTAGGTAACACCATGCACCGAAAAACACAAATATCTTTAGTTTCATCTCAGATTGGTTTTAGTAGGAAAACAATATCACGATAGGTTAATAGGAGAATGCTTTTGGATGATAGCACCTTGGAAGGTAATTGGGAAATCTTGTGTAGAGCTCCTTGTTCTGATAGGATTGATGGAGGAATCAAGAATTTGATCACATTATTTTGAATGATCATACACGTCCTTCATCAAATAGTAGAGATGTTATCAGACATAGAATTTCAGCTAATCAATATGAATATCATACGAAACATTGGTTGGACACAACACAACATGAAATGTATGTGTCATTTTGTAGTTAAAATCCTAATATAAAGATTGGGAAAACATTGTTTGAAAGATTGAAGTCATATTATATCAGGACAAACAAAGTGTTTGAAACTTGTTGTCATTACCATATTGAATTTGATCTCCACTATCAAGTTTTTTGAAAGTTTGTAGAAGACACTTATGGTTTTGAAAATGCTCCTCCTAGTAGATGAAGTGAGTTCATCTCATCCATTTTATGTGACAAAAGAGATGATGCAGCTAGACAAATAAATTGCATAAACGAAATATGTCAAACATGTGCTGATTTGACTCATTTTCCTTTGAAAAATGAAAACATTGATGTAACAAAGATGGTAAATTGCAAGAGTTACAAATATGTAAAGAATGAAACAAAATTTGGGAAAGAATCC
>MU223398.1:5246225-5259769 GCA_018584345.1 Thuja plicata
TATAAAAATTGATAAACATTATGTTTGGTCAGATGGATGTGCTGCACAATTCAAATCATCCAGACCATTTTATGCACTATGTAGATATCATCATAATGAAAACATACCACATGTCTGGAGTTTCTTTTAGAGTGGACATGGAAAAGGTGAACATGATGGTGTTTGAGCTTGCATCAAACGTGCTATACGAAAGTATCAAATGAATAATAAGGGAATTCATATAAAATATGCACATGATGTTGTTGAATGGTGCAAGACACATTTCACACCAAATGAGGATGACTTGTCATTAGGAATGACTCAAGTGGTACCACATAGAAGATTTTGGGAGATAAAAGGTATGCACACATTTTTAAACTATTCAAGTGTTTAAATTTGTTATGTACATTCTTTATTAAAATTATATTTATAGAATGTAATATTATATATGCATTTGTTCAGGTGTGGATAGAAATATTATGCATGGTTGCAAGTGGATAGAAAGGACGTGATCTTTGCATTCAGCTATGAGTATGAATTGTCGCAATTGGACGTTGAACACTAGGGACTACTCATGCTTTTTTAATCACTACATTGCTGACAATTATGAGGAATGCATCAATCAAGATTGTGGATATGTAGGCGCATGGAATATAGTGCCACTAGTTGTTATTGATACATTTGATAGAGATGAAGATGAAAACTTTGATGATGTTCCTTTGATTTCTACTAATTACGATCATATCTTGGGATTGGTCGAAATTGGTAAGTATATATTTCACATTATATGGTTCATTGAGCTGCATATATCTAGATAGATAGATAGATATATCTATAGATTGAACTAAGTAAATTTATTTTTTAGGAGATGTCTTTGCAGTGATTGCTGAGCGTGGAAATGTAGAAGGAGTTGGTTATTATTTACTGTGTTTTAGTGTAGCGAGCATGAAGTTACTTGAACTTGAAGAAAGTGATGGAATATTGTTCCTCATAGGTTTGTATGCTTTAAATCAATATATTGAACTCAATTTGTAAATTTTTAATTTTAACCTTTTAAAAAATTTCAAATTTAGTTTGTTTAAATTTATATTGTTAAAATTTGTGACCTACAGGTTCAGATGTTTTAGAGGGAACTTATTTTAAGAAAATCAAAGTAATTCAGTATGGTATTGAATTTGTTGATTACCAACTAGACAATAAGGTCTTTCAATATAGTCACCTAGTAGTTGCCACCTCCATTTGTCTCCATACAGTTAAATCTCAACGTGGACGTCGTAAGTGGAGACTAGATAGTGAGGATCATGAGAGAATTTTACATGTTCTCCATGAAAGGTCTGAATCACTTGAGTTGGTCTAAAAAGTATAATATGTATGTACCTATTTCATGCACATTAAGAGGTCTACTTGATATTTGTGGATTAAATTGACTATGTACTTTGTTGATATATTTAAACATATGATGGACTATAATTTATTGATATATTGAAACATATGATGGACTATAATTTGTTGATACATGTATGGTTTTATATGTATGCTTTGATTGTTCAATGATTTTTATAGATTTCTTAAATTAGTTAATTATCCCCTTAAGACATTAGTTTGAACACTAAAACATGATGAAATTAGTTCTAAAATGAGTTAGAATACTTATTGTCCATTAGTTACATGTATTAACTTGTTATTTTTTATGATATTAATTCTAGATCCCCTTAAGACTTTTGTTAGATTAGTAATTTGACATTTTTTAGATTAATTAAATGTATACTTTGATTTTTCAATGATTTTTATAGATTTCTTAAATTAGTTAAAGATCCCCTTAAGACATTAGTTTGAACGCTAAAACATGATGAAATTAGTTCTAAAATGAGTTAGAATTCTTATTGTCCATTAGTTACATGTATTAACTTGTTATTTTTTATGATATTAATTCTAGATCCCCTTAATACATCCCCTTAAGACATTTGTTAGATTAGTAATTTGATATTTTTTAGATTACTTAAATGTATGCTTTGATCGTTCAATGATTTTTATAGATTTCTTAAATTAGTTAAAGATCCCCTTAAGACAGTAGTTTGAACACTAAAACATGATGAAATTAGTTAGATTAATTATGACATGTGTTAGTTCTAGAATGAAATCATCTAATCAAATCATAACATCTAATCAAATTAGTTAGATTACTTATGACATGTGTTAGTTCTAGAATGAAATCATCTAATCAAATCATAAAATCTAATCAAATTAGTTAGATTACTTATGAAATGCATTAGTTCTAGAATGAATCATCTAATCAAATCATAACATCTAATCAAATTAGTTAGATTAATTATGACACATGTTAGTTCTAGAATAAAATCATCTAATCAAATCATAACATCTAATCAAATGAAACCATCTAATCAAACCAGCTAATCAACTAATAAATATATGTCTCGAATCATAAACTGAAAATATCAAATATAATGAAACCATCTAATCCAATGAACTCACCTAATCAAATCATAATGTAACATCTAATCAAATGAAACGATCTAATCAAATCAGCTAATCAACTAATAAATATATGCCTCAAATCATAAACTAAAAATATCAAATCCAATGAAACCATCTAATTCAATGAACTCATCTAATCAAATCATAATGTAACATCTAATCAAATGAAACCATCTAATCAAATTAGCTAATTAGCTAATAAATATATGTCTCAAATCATAAACTGAAAATATCAAACATTTAATAATGACATAGATAATGAGTCTCAAATCAAAGATCCGTGCAACATGTCCTAAACTAGAGAGTCATCCAGGCGCATGCGAACAAAGTGACCCTATGAACGACTGCCACGACCATCCTCTGGCTGTGAAGTAGCAACTGATCCCTGCAAATATAAATGTATGTATATATAATAATATTAATGTCAAATAGTTGAAACATTATAAATGCATGTTTAAACTTACATATATTTAAAACTTACCTGACCACTAGTAGGTGTCACATCTGCTGAATCTCTCCTATGAAAATGCTCTGTGCCAACACTAGAGGTAATGTGGTCTATCCGAGTGTCACGAGCATCCTCTGGCTGTGAGGTAGCAACTGACTCCTACAAATTTAGTACACAATAGTTCGTAATATATATACATGTGCATAGTAATATATATTACATGCAAAGTACAAATACATACACATGCATGCTTAAACCTACATTGTATATTTAAAACTTACCTGACCACTAGTAGGTGTCATATGAAGATGATCTAAGCCCACACTAGAGGAAATGTTCTCTGCTGACTATGCTTGCAAAATATTATACATTGAACAAAAATCAATACACACATCTACAATCAATTGTTCACTAAAACTCCTGGAAAGGAGAAAAGAAAACTTTATATACCTGGGTCTTAGAACTAAGAGGATCATCAGTGTGCTCCACCATCATATCATCAACCAAAAAAACATCACCCACACCACCTCCAGTCCTGAATATCTCTAGTAATGAATAGAGTAGGGGTGTGTGTAGCTGGGAAGGAAGTCCTGTAGAGCCTGAACCACCAGGAGGAAATAACAACTGCATAAATGATCCAACATCGTTGCCAGAGTCCACCTGACTTAACCCGCGCAACTGCTCATCAAATGTGTCTAGGCCCTTAGCTGTGATGCGTACATCTCCAACTCGTATACCTGGCTCTGCAGCTGCAGACTAATCTATGGGTGCAGAGAGCTCCACAGAGTGTTGTGCCTGACTATATGATGTGTCCTATTTCGGTGGATCTACGAACCCCCTGTGCAAGTCTGATGACATCTCTAACTGAATGTGATGGGATCCTTTGCATGTCTGCAATATAAGAATATGACTGCAAGAGATCCTCCAAAAAGTAAAGTGTGACATCCAAATGACTATGATGCCTAGAAAGCACTCATATCTCTCTAGGTGGAGGAAGACCAAAAGCTCTATATGCCTCATCACTGACCCCTACAACAGTACTAGATGAAGCCTTAGTAGACGATCTACCTCAACTCAGTATAGTCAAAATATATCTGCCCACTGAATCCAAAGTGATGGAGGTGGCTGCAAATGCAATCTCTCCTATCCTGTCCACTACTCCCCTCTGGGAAGCAATGACCAAATGATCTGCAGTAGCAACCATCATCGGTGCCACTACTGGAGTCCTGTACCCAACTAGATCTCTATGAGTATGTACAACTCAATCAACCCTATGATATTGATCACTGTCAGCAATTCTACTGCACCCTTGACTGTAATATCTAGGTAGATCTAAATAGTTGACCCTATGTCCCAAACAATTCTCAGTGTACAACTGCTGTATAAAATAAAATGGAATCTGGTCGTTACTCAGATAATGACCATGTGCTATAAGAAAATGAGGGTATATCATGCATGCAATCTGAGGAATCCTACACAGTGTAACTTGATAAGCCCTCACCTTGGTCTTCCCATGATAAAATGGGAAGACCTCTCGTTTGATGATTTCCTTGGGGACACAGTTCTAGACCATCTCCAAGGAAACATCATTTGATACCTCAACTCTCAACTCTCAAAAAATAGTATCTACAACCTGTGGCATGAAAGAATAATAGGATCTCAATCTAGTAGTCATGTCCTCTAAACTCCTCAATACAGTGACACAAATATCTCTATATATGCCATCTGACTCAGACATGTGGATGTTCTCTCTAAGTTTATCCATCTCTATCTAAGCTGTTAGAAAAATACTCGCCAGATCAAGAGTGCAATGTGCATCCTGAGCTGGTACATCATGGGTAGGTATATCCTGACTGGCCATCTAGATGTAACACATGTACATGAAAGCTAAGTGTTAACAATTAAGTACTTTATTACATGTTATAATTGCATGTAAACTGGAAACAAATATAGATGAATATATAAAATTATAGTTCTTACTTGGGGTCCTATTAGGTCTTAAGGGTCCTTGCATGTACTAAGGGGTATTAATAAGTCATATTAGGTCTTGAGTAAGTCCATTTTTATTAGACCTCTTAAGGGGTCCTATTAGGTAGATTAAGGGTCCTATTAGGTCTTCATGTCTATTAGGTCCTATTAGGTCTTTAGGGTCCTATTAGGGTTTCATGTTAGAGTTCAATATGGTTAAGGTTTCATGTTAGGGAACTAATGTTAGAGTTTATGTTGATTTATGTTTCAGTTTCATGTTAGGGTTAATTTGTTAGAGTTTTGAATCTTAGGGTTCAATATGGTTAGGGTTTCATTTTAGGGTTCAATATGGTTAAGGTTTCATGTTAGGGTTTCATATGGTTAAGGTTTCATGTTAGGGTTCAATATTGTTGGAAATGAGATAAGTAACTGAGAGGGGAGGGGTGAATCATTTACTCCAAAACAAATCCTTGTCCCTTAGATGTCTAAATACTTTAATATTGTTACTCGGGTGTTCCTTCTATAACTCGGGTGTCAAAGCAATCTTTAATGCAATTATACTTTAGAGATTAAGTGCAAAAACATAAAACATAAAACAAGTAACAAGTACACATATGACACAAAGATTTAACGTGGAAACCCAATATGGGAAAAACCACGAATGTAACTAGTTATTGTTTTTCACTCTTCTGAAGTGAGCCTTGTTAGGAGCCAACCCTATTAAAGGTTACAATAACACATTGTTAGGTGTGACCTTGTTAAAGGATTTAATCAACCTGTGAGGAGTGGCGTTGTTAGAGGTCTTTAGCACTTCAATCTGGAAATGCTACCTTGTGAGAGGATTTACAAAAGACTGTTAAGTCTACTCTGTTAAGAGATTTTGATCACTACTACAATATTTAGAAATTAATAATGGATTAAATTGTATGTGTAAGCAACTGTCTTTGTTGATTCAGATCTCTGCTTGATTGTAAATAGATCCTTGCTGATCAGATATTCTATTGCAGCTCCGAGTGTTCTATACTTAATCAGAATCCCATCTGATTTCACCTTCACTCTTCATTTCACATAATTCCACACTTCTGCCTTTTACTTTCACTTCCACACTTTGATAACAACAACACCCCATTCAATCCAGACTTGACCTTTCATAAATACATGGTAAGCCCTGTCAAGTAGGCTTGAATAAACTCTAAATGATAAATCATAATAAAGTCGGCCTCATATAACCATTTAATTACATAACATAAATCACTATTAGTCGGTTGCAACTCAATGCCCGACCAAGACTAAAATGCCCGAGTGAACTCGGTCAACACTGAACTTCTTCAATGCCCGACCTCAACTCATTTTGTTTACCAATTGTGCTCGGTTTGAATGTAGACATTAGTGTAAAACCACTACATAAGTGTATATACATGTGTAACATCAATGACAATACACAATTGAATAATTGTCTTCAACAATCTCCCTCTTTGGCATTGATGGCAACACATCATGTCATAATACAAAGAATTATGGAGAAACAAAACATTTCTTTAATGTCTTTAGCTTCATTCTGATTCTCCTTCTAACAATCTTTTTTTTTTGAAAGTCTAAAATCCTTCGTCCCAAAAAGTGGGACACACTATTGTGATTTTACCCATATATATATATATATATTTAGGGTAACTACTAACATAAGATAGAAGATACCACAAAACAAAATTTAATGTTACTAATCACAACATCATACTCTCATCAATGCAAGAAACAAGAAACAAGAACCACATAATCCAACAACTGCAATACACAACAACAATGCATTATCAGCACAAGGGACTGACTCAGGAACTCCCACCTAAGGTAAAAAGGATCGGAGGTAGAGTTCCTTCCTATGGGACCTTGATGATATCTTTGTAACAACAACAACGATCGAGTATTTTGAGGGATCGCTCAGACTTGTGAGACCAGTTGGAGACGATTCTTGGTACCTACAATCCTACATCACTAAGAAGTACATGTGCAAATATATATACAGACACATGAAAAAAGATGACCAGGATTGATACATCGTGTGGAACTCAACTAGGTGAGTAACTACGACTTCATCCTAAGTCATGAAAACACATCAAACATATATACATGAAAACATAAGACATCATAGATAATAATGGTTAGGTCCAAATCCTTGGGTTAGCTTTATAAATCATGTAAGGATAGATGATTTCAAACTTCATGAACATATAAATGATAATCATAAATGAGTGTATCTAAGTATCTGATAAGTGTATCATCATCTAAATAAGCATAACTGTAAACATATAGTTCTAATCATCATAATGAAAATGTCCAAATAAAAGTCCGAGTATAATCATCTGAGAGGGTATTATAGGTTGGCTCAAGGATTCAGAGACTCAACAATAACCGTAGATGCAATTTTGATGTTGTGGGAAGCACAAGATCTCGTGACTTAACCCAAGTAAAGTGAAACATTCAGTGACTTAGAGATTTCTCAGTCACGTAATCTCGTAATGTAACCTAAGGTCAAGGCAGAGTTTCATTATTGTTTTTTTGCGCGATCTCTCTAAGAAATCTGAGTTAAGTGAAATTTTCATAGATTCAGCAAGGACCATTGATGTTTCATCAGATGAGTGGCTAGTGCCGAGTCTCGCAATAAATTGATGATGTCATGAAATGTCTAGAGATTTAGCAAGAATTGTAGATGCTTTTTTGATTGTGTGGGTGGCATTTAATCTCAGGAAGAAAGTGCAGTTAAGTGAAAAGTCTTGAGATTCAATGAAGACCATTGGATTAAAGCATAATCAAGGGCTGGTGCTTAATCTTAGGAAGAATAGATCAAGTACAAAAATTTTGTGAGACTTAACATTGATCGTGATTGAGAAAAGATCTGAGGGTTGGTGCATGATCTCAAAACATAAACCAAGTTAGAAGATTTGTTCAGTGATTTGGAGATTTCTTAGTTGCGTGATCTCCAAATGAACTGTGGTTAGCCATGGTTAAATTAAATCTATTCAAGTTTTCTGCGGACGAGTCTGGACCATATATGAAGATCAGATCTTGTGGCTAGTGTTGAATTGCTAAATGAAGTAAATAAGTCATAAATCATTCAACAATCAAGAGATAGTATGCTTACATTGAGACACATGTGGAAGTGGTTGAGAGATCTATGGCATTCATGAAATATTAGATTAAACCCAAGGTTGAGATAAACTCTCAGCGACTCAGAGATATCCTTTAGTTGCATGATCTCACAACAAACTGGAATTCAGGCTAAAGGTTGGGAGATTCAGCGCAGGCTGTATATCAAAAGGAAGATCAAGGGTGGTCACATAATCTCATGACAAATTCAACAGGTACAAAATAATTTAGAGATTCAGCGCAAGGTGTTGATCTTGATCTGATCGGGTGGTCAACTCTTGATCTCAGAATAAAATAGGGATACAGTGAAACATTGAGAAAATTTTAGTTTGCTTAGTCGCTTTACCTCCAAATGGCTTAAGGTTAAGTTAAGTTAAGAGCTGAGTTGATATGAAAGATCTGAACCATTGATTAGAATCAAATCTAGCAGTGTGCTCATAATCTCAGAGTAGATCCATGGTTACTTGAAATGATCAGCGATTCATAGACTTGGTTAGTCGCAAGATCTCCAGATAGACTTAGGGTTATTCTTTTACCTTGGTCGTGCAATATCCGAACAAAGCAAGGGTTAAGAAAACCATCTAGAAAATTAGCACAAGCCTTAGATGAAGAAGAAAATCATGTGGTGGTCATTGAATCTCATGATGTAACCTGGGTCAAGCTAAACTCTCAGCGACTTGGAGTTTACACAGTCACGTGATCGCCAGATAAACCATGGTAAGACTAAGGTGAAATCATAAGGGTTTATTTTTGTGCCATAAGGTAAAAGGATGACCTATTAAAAAGGAAAAGATCCTGACAGCGTGTATGAAATCTTCTAAGCTGTGAAAAGTAAGAAAAATGAGCCAATCATGTAGAGTTTAAAGAATTTTCACATATAATAAGGTTTTAAAATTAGAAAATCACTCATGATATTTACCAATTCGCTTGTTCAAATTTGAATATTTGTCAACTTCAGGCACCACGACTAGGAAATAATTGATGTCAAGGCAAGTAGAGTTATGGCAGAAGTGACTGAGAAATGGTTGCGAGGTTCTCAACTAGACTGGTGCATTGAATTATCAGTGATAAATAGGTGTAACCTTTATGCATTTCAGTTTGCAAAAGTTTTTAGAGTCCAGAGCCAAGAGATTGCATAAGTTTCAGGTCTTTCAGAAGTGAAGAATTTCTTGAGTTTCAGAGAGAATAAGGAGAGCTTTATGTCTAAGAGCATAATTATGCTATAAAAATTAGTAAACATGAGCCAAGTAGGACCGAGCAAGCCTTCAACTAGTGGGGCAAGTAAAGATGCAAAAGATAAACAAAAAGGTAAGGGGAATTACTCTAAAGAGTTCTTGGCTCTATTACCAGGGACTAACCAAGGAAAAAAGGTAAATAATGAACTCCTTTATGATGATATGGCTAATTTTAGAGATCCACATACTCTAGGGGTTTATGGTTATCATCTTTTCAATTACTTTTATAGTAATAGGGATAATCCTATTCCCATATCAAACCCCTAGATATCAGGTTTAGCGAAGATGATTGTCCCAGACATCTTCATAGATATAGACTTGTTAATTGAGTTAGCTAGAAAGTATTATTCTCTTTCTAGGACTATTAAGAAAAGTGATAGGAAAACTCTAGTCACTTTGGATAGGGAATATTTCATGAAGACCTTTTATATATACCATCCTTGTACATTGAAGATTGAATTGACAAAGTGACAGAATAGGTATGTTAAAGAAACTACCATTGTTAGCAAATTAATCCAAGCTCACGTGCCCAAGTCAAAAAAAAATTACATAGCTCTCGTGCCCAATTCTGTTGCACCGTACTTTTACAATGATTTAAGCTTCTATATGAAGTATATTGCTTATGGGATATGTAGGGTATTAGGAATAGATGGGGGTAGTGAGAGGTTGCCTGCAAATCTTCTAATAATTATCTTGGACCTTTATAACTCACATGCAAATACTAACTTTGACTACATCCAGTATGTCATTAAAAAAATGCATCAAGGCCTTATAGATATCCACAAGAAATCCAACCCCAAATTCATGCATTATTCTATTTTAATGCATTTAATTCTGTATTTCAATGTCAACAACATGGACAAACATAATTTGAGGCTAAGGATGCAGTTCCATGGTCAACCAAACCCTGTACAACTCTATCTTAGGGTTTGGAATTTTACCTCAAATGAAAATGATTTTTTTTGGTTTCCAGAACTGGATTGCATATCCACTCTTGAGTTTTCTAGGTCTGAATGTGACAAGATTTCTAATCAAGGTGATACAACTTCTTAGACCTTGTCAGTATGTGGATAAATGGGCAAGGGATGATAACTAGGGAGATTTTTGTTGTGAGAAGACCTTTACTTTGATGAGGGTTTATGGATGCTCCCAGCCCCCACACATAATAAAACAATATGTGCCTCCAAGAGTAGCTATGATGGAGTTTATCTGGCAGTTGATGTGGACAGATGAAGAGCACTTGGCTCCCCACAGGAAGGGCACTTTCATGCCTAGGCAATTCAAGGTCTATAATTTCATAATTGATAAAAGAGCCATGGATACAATGAACACGTGGTTGGGTTAGTACAGAATAAGCATGGACTTGTACATATATATAGACCCAGAGGGTTTTATCAAGAGTACAAAGAAACTTTTGACCCCAAGCATAGCTACAATCAAAGATCATGAGGAATGTGTAGAAGAAGACCTTATAAGAAACATCTTGGAGGATGATGAAGTGGAAAGAAGGGATGACCAATACTAGGAGTTAATAAGCCTAGAGAAACAAATGAAGAAAAAGGGAATCCCCTTTGGAGGTTTCTTTCTAGGAGTGCCCTATTAACAAAGACTCACAAAAATGATGGAGTCTTATAATACATTGTACAATCATCTTGAGGGGTTGATTGAAGACAAGGAAAGAGGCCCAGAGAAACATTCTTCCTCAGAGTATGAAGAAGATAGTGAGGGAGGTTACTCAGTTCATATCCCTCCTCCCATGGACCAGCCACCGACAATAGATTAGAATATAGAAGTGGATCTTACAAAGGTGCCTAATACTGAGGTAATGATGGGCCCCCAAAGAAGAAACAAAGAGTGGAATTAGGGGAGTCGTATTAATAAAAAAAACAAGAGAAGAAGAAATAAAAAGTAAGTGCCCTAATTTTTGGTAACAGGCAGTATGACCACCAGCTAAGGAAAACCATTAGAGAAGGGAAGAAAATAGAAAAGGATAAATAAGAGGAAGTTGAATTACCCCTTCTGCTGTGTAGAGATGAAATATAACTTCACCAAGAAGAGTTCTTGAATGATGATGGATTCATAAAGACATATGACTTCAAGAATTTAGTCATCTAGAGGAAGAAACAAGAATTAGGGTCCCAGTTACAGTTGACAGAGGGTGATTCAGTGCCAAGTGAAGCCATACAAGCCCTGCAAGCTTATGAACCTAAATCAGAGACCATGCCACCTGATGAAGCTAGACAACTAGTCAAGTCTAGTGGAATGCTACTTGTGCTTGGTTGGGATCTATCCTCTGCCATTATAATTGATCAAATCATATGGCAACCTGATGAAAAAATTTCATCTGAGACACAAGTTGGAGAAATGATCAGGGGATGTGGATATGATCCATGATCCCAAACTTTAGCAATGTGGTCCCTGGCACCTAGGACACAAAAGACATCCCTAATCAGTGTGTAAGAGAAGATGGATGGGGATAAGATCACTTGGTCTAACCACAATAATGGTGAATTGGAGATATCCCAGGATCTTACCCATTTTGCACATCTCAATGAGGCAAAGATATAGCAGATGTTAAAAAGATATCAGAAATTTTTTGATGAATCAAGTGTTGTGGTAAAAGACAGGGAAAAGTGCTTGATTAAAATCAAGTAACTAGAAGAGAAAGTGGAGGAGTTAAGAAAGAATCTAAAAGAGGCATCTAAAGCTATCCTTTCTCCACCCAAAGAAGTTGTGGATGATCAAACAGAGACCACACAAGATTTTCCAATTGGAATAGAGAAAGTGGATAAAGATCAAAATAAAGTGGCTTTAGAAGCCTTATGGAAAGTCTTGCAACAGAGGATTGATGTCTTGAAAGGTAAATTTGACTTGGTACACAATGCTTACAATAAGCTACCTGGCCTAGAGACAGAGGTCAACAACCATGTTACAACTCTGAATCCTTATTTTTGCACTTAGTCAAGTAGGGGATCATTGGTTGAGAGGTTAGATGCCTTACAACCTCATATGACAGATTTTCCAGAGATTGTTTGTCAAGTGGGAGAGGTAATTGAGAAAATTGGGGCAACATTGTCTTTATTTAAAGGCAAAGCTAATCAGATATAGGCAAGGATTAACATGTTTGGCCTAGACTAAAACAGATATATTCCTCCAATTAAGGGAGAAGATGACAAGATTAAAGCAATAGAAGAATGGAGAAATGAGTTTGACACTATTTCCTATTAAGGAGGAATTTATAATGGATAAAATTTCCTTGGATATGGATAGATTCAATAAGACCTTGGATGAAGCTTTTAAAGCATAGAAAAACTTCATGAATTTTGTAATAGATTTCAAGGTCATTACAGATGCCAAATGGGACAGGCATAAGTCACAATTATAGAGCATTCAAAGTTTCAATTGGCCTTCAAAGGAAGAGGTTGCACAATGGGATACCATTACAAAGCCTAAGAAGAAAAAGCCAGCATCCATTGACCTGGATGTGTTGGATGAGGAGTAGAATGACACTTGACACCTGATCAACGAGCACATAGAGGGTAATCATTAGCAAGACTAGTGTAAGTTAGCCTGTATTGGCAATCAATAGGTCTCACAACAACCTTAATAATTTACCCATAATATTTGCAGATAAAGGTGCCAACTACCAAAGATTTGAAATAATATCAAATCATCTACTCAAGTATTTTCTCCACTGAATGAAAGTGAAAACTATAATTTTTTCTTCTAGCTCTTTTAGGTTTAGCCTAGCCATCCGAAGCATTTTCATCCTTGATCTTTAAGGATTACAAGATGGCTAGTACTCTCTCTATATAGAAAGATGTAAGATATTGTTAAGGATGGTGAATTTACAACTGTGAGGAATACTTCTCATTTTTGTCTAGTTTTCAACCTTTTTGTCTTTTTGAATGTATTGAAGCTGAAGTATATTAATAAAATATAGTGGATTTTCCTGTTTCACATCTATGATGTCTTCTTGTATTTCTGTTTGTGCTCTTATATGTTTAGTTTTTAAGGCATTTTAAATATACTAGTGTCTTATGCTGAATGTGGACCTCTTGATTCAACACAAACGCAACATAGTCCTTACACAATCAATGAATTTACAAACACAAACATGGATTGTTTGCTCTGCAAATGTGATTGAAGCGACCTGTTGCCTCCTAATTAGGTGTGATTGTTGCAGTTTACCCTCAGAATGAGAGCCAACAACCTGACCATCTCTAATACGAAGGATTTTATAGTGCAAGTATATGAAGAAAAGCTATTGATTATGA
>MU223398.1:5288907-5305040 GCA_018584345.1 Thuja plicata
ACTCTGTAAATTGCTTCTCTTACCGTCTGAACTCGGTAGACTCGGTAAACTGCTTTGCTGAACATTCTTAGCTCGGTAGACTCTGTCTAATGACTGATATGACATTCTGAACTCGGTAGACTCTGTCGGATGACTGATATGACATTCTGAACTCGGTAGACTCTGTCTGATGACTGATATGACATTTGTGTAACATCAAGGACAACACACAATTTAAACAATTGTTTCCAACATGAAATTCCAACTAAAGTTCTCTGATGGTCAACAGGTCAACCAACATTAATCTACAAAGTCAGTCCTTCACTAACTTCTTGAAAACAAAACAACAAACATGCAGAAATTGGTTTTAGAAAGGGCTGAGAAAAGTGGCCAAATGGATTGGTCTGAGTCAAAAAATATTTAGGAAGGTATACTTTCATGTTTTCAATGCAGGGGAATACTCAATTCTTCCAGGTATTCAACTAGGTACATATTGTGGGACCTCAAAGTAGGATATTTCAAAATTCTGCATTTTAACACTCAGAGAAACTAAACAAGTTGCAAATAGAATGACTTTGGAAAACTTATCATCCAACTTCATAGGGATCTTCAAATGGGTACAAAGGTTCACTTTCATGCCTAAAAAACACTACAACAACCCTTGTTCTGTGACTATCAACAGGGCTCAGGATACAAACCTCTGAAGTGGGCCATTTAGGAAATTCTGAATAAGTGCAAAGTGTAGATTTGGGCAAACACCTCCAAATGTCCATCTTCAAAACACAAAAAAACTAAATTCTAAGGGCTGAGACCCATTAAATTTTCCAAATGAAATGTGTTGAAACCACTCTCCAATTGGTTTCTCACAAAAATCTTTAGGTCCCTTTTTACTTGTATCCAAACTTGGCCTCTTACAAAAGCTTTTTAGGGGCAACAACTTTGCCTTAGAGGATATTTCAAGAATACTCACTCTAAATTTACCCAGAATTTTAGAGTTCCAAAAGTGTCTCTGATTGGGGACGCGTTCCCCATGTGGGCATGTAGAGAACTTAGAATCTCAAGGTTAAAGTAGACCATCAAATAAAAAAATCATACTTTTTCTTTCCTTTCTCTTCTCTTCAAAAAAAAGGAATCCTTATTGAAAGAAAACACACCACAAGACTACAAGGAAAGTGATTGTACATACAAGGAAATTATTTACAAAAGGCCCAAAGCCCCAAAAATAGAATTATCTCTTACCTCTATGATACATCTAATTTTCATCCCCATAGATCAAAGGAAAACTGAAACTATAACTTGCATCAAAATGATAAAAAAATGCTGCCCTGAATCTTCAACATATCAAACAAAAAGCAATCAGAAAACTCACCTTCAATTGGAAAAATCAAATCATATAACCCCTGTGAATGTTGATCATTGTGTGACACCAAAATATCACACCCTTGACTATCACTATCTTTATGAAAAAAGAATCATTCTAGCTCACTCTCATGGATGGAAACATCCATACACTGAACATTAGTTTGAGCCAAAAAACAAGTTTCTTTTGTAACAACACATTGAAAACTAAAGTAGAACATCTCCAAACAAAAATTTGACTACATAAAATCAGGGGTAGCTTGCTAATCAATAGTTCTATCAACATCTTCTAAAAAAGTATTGTTAATCAATGGCTCACCTATTATTTTCAAATCTAAGAATATACTTTTAGATTTATCACTTTCTTCAGAACTATAGTCTATACAAGATTCCATGACACTAAACTTGTCAAAATATGAAAGTATACCAGCACATACATCTTCATACTCATCATATATGACAACATCAAATTTATCACAATCATATGTGCTATCATATTGCAAAGTATCCAACTCAAATATAGGAAAAGAATCAACACCATATGTGTCATATTTCACACCCTCAAAAATACCATCATTATCAAAAATTATATCCACGGGGCATGAAACTTTAGAGTCATTTTTAGATGTATACCTATGAAAATCAGCAGTTAAGAGTTCTAAGATTATCTCACTGCTTAGAGGGCATTGGAATTCATGTTTATCTTCCTTGGCCTCTTGCTTGATGCTGCAAATGTCTTCCTCGTTGGAAACAAGGAGTGAGCCTTCAGGGATTATATCATCTTGTGCAAATAAATGACTAAAACAACTCACATTGATATTGTAATAACCATCTTGTTGTTCACACATAATTTCTTTAAATTGAAATAATAAATTTGCATCTTCATGATAATAAAAAGAAAAAATCTATAGAATCAAGGGGAACATTCCTAACTATAGATTCATCTTCATCATCTTTCTGTTCATAGACTTCATTGTCAACATTATAATCAACATCACTATCACAAGTAGACTCAGCATCATCTACATAACTAGATTCATATTCAACATCCTCAGCATTTTTAGATTCTGATTTCTCAATCGAATCTATCCACTCTATAGTGTATTCAATTTCTTTTTCTCTAAGGGATGCACACCAACTGACTAATTCAGGCACACAAAGCTCTAAAATTAAATCTATCCATGGTAATTTTTGAAACTCAATGTCCACTATAAGCTTATCAACTGTGTTATGAAGCCTTTGTTAAAACAAATATGCTAACTCTTTCTTCCTTTCTCCTACTCTTACTCTCAACATCAATAGGGATTTCTCTTGGATTTTTTGCTCTTCTAATGCAATATCTCTATTATATTTCTCAATCTCTAACTGATAAATATTAGATATAGAAAAATTATGTTGATCGATTGGAACCAGACCTTCCATTTGACCATTTATTTAACAACTTATTTTGTCATAAATTTTTTATTCAAATTTATGCAATCATTTATGTTTTATCTGGACCTTCCATTTGACCATTTATTTAGCAACTTATTCTATCTATTAGTGTCCCACACTTAGTCATAATCAAGGCAGGTTGGCTGGACATCACTGCGACCAAGCCATCCCACTAAGGCTGAGACTAAACAATAGTTACTACCGAGCGAGTCAGAAGTTGCCGAGTACATAATGGATGTCGAGAAAAATGATTGCTGAGTTGCATAGAAGAGTTAGTGCCAAGCAACAATGTATATTTATGCCGAGTGAGACAATATTGACTGAGCACCAGTGTTTGGTTATGCCGAGTAAAATTGTTTTTATATATGTGTGTTTGGAATGGCATAAAAACCAAGGTAAACCATTTTTGCCAACTTCTATGGAGAATTTAATGATCATGCCTAAAGGTTTAATGTATTAATTGAGGGTCATTTTTATTATCATGGATCCCTATGGAAGTCATGCCACCAATAAAAATTAGGGATGTCTAAGCGGAAAATATGATGGATCTATATCATTGATCTTGATCTGGATGATCTATATATGGGATGCTTCAAACCCTAATCTGTAAGTGTGGAAGTATGTATGTTTGGATGCAGATGTGAAGAGAAGAGATTAGAAGTATATGGATGTTTTGCATATCTGAAGCATTGACTAGACAAAATGACCGAGTAGAGAAGTGAAGAGAAGAACATAGATAAATCAGATTGAGAGATTAGTTAAGAGTTGGAAAGAGGAGATTTGTTATCAGCATTTGTAGTGCAGACCAAGGGATCAGGTACTGATACATTCTAACAAGTGAATTAGGGTAAATCTCTTAACATAGTGGTTCTAACAGGCCTTTGTAAATCTCTTAATCGAGTGCTTACTTTTTTGTAAGTTTAAATCCTTTAACAATGTAGATTGTATAAGTCTGCAAGCTTGTAAGAGGACAAACCCCTCATAGGGTAGATCATCAAAAGTGATCAAAACTTTGTAGCCCTAATAGGCACACTTTATTACTATAGTAGTGAAGAGTTTTGTGGGTGTCATCCCCACCCTAGTTTTACCTTCAAGGGTTTTGAGGTTACCAAAATCTTTGTGTTATGTGTTCATGATTAGATGTTAGATATTTACAACATTTCAGTTTATGTTTATGAATACATGGTTAAATTAGTTTGTTTAGAATTGGTAGAAGTTTTATAGATCTGATTCACCCCCCCTTGATGAGCTATAACTGATTGAATATTTGAAGATGTTAAGTTGATGATCACTAAGACACAAGAAAGTTAATGCAAAGACATTAAATCAGTTAATGTAATGTATTGTCATTGATGTCAACTTGATATAATCTATATGGCCATGGACATATTGCTAAAGACTTCAAGGAACTAATGAATCAAAGGTTATTCTATTAGTAATGAATAAAAGTTAAGTATTCAAAAAGTGATTGTATACACCAATGGAGTGCACACCGACGGACAAAGTAAACCAATGAGAAAAAAGTCATAGTGTTACACGACGAGCAAAAGCACAACATTATCGATGAGAAAAGTCACAGTATTACCCAACGATTAAAAGAATAGTGTAACCGAAAAGACATAATTAGAGTGTTGACCAACGGATGGAAATCTCAAAGACAACTGAAGCCTCACCGATGGAACAGTTAGTTGTCACCAACGACTAACTGAAGTATTGACCGACAGAACAAAGAATTCAGAAATAAAAAAATGCTTAGCTATCAAGAGATAAATATAGACTTAACTAGTACTTATCATTTTTTTAATCGACAAGATAAAGCCAAAGATAAGTAAAGGATTTAAAGCTGCTTTGTCTAGTTGGCAAGAAGATCTCTACGAGATTAAACTAGAGTTTTTCTTTAAATCTATGTTGTGAGAATTGTGGATCACGCCAAGATCAAGAAAGCCAAGAAATGGTAAAATCATGTCTATATAAGAGACAAGCTAATTCAATATGAATTAGGGGATGCCCAGGTATTTAACCTAGTAGTCTAGACCTTCCCACCTGTATTTCCATCTAGATAGCCGATTCAGAGGTTTTTCTATCCACCCCAAGAAGAGGGATTTGTCCATAGAAATTTTTCTCCCAGAGGCTAGGTAGAACATTTTCATCTTTTGCATGAAGAATGTTAAATTCTCTAATTCAAGTTTTAGTATTAGGGTTGTGTCATCAACAAATTGGATATTGATGATCTCCTTCTTCTTTGGCAGTAGAACACCTCCGACCCTTGGTATGATAGTGTGGTCAGCAATGTTATGCCCCATTGCTTCTATTGCTATTAGAAATAGTGCAGGGGCCAAAGGGCATCCCTATCTTATTGATCTTGTCAGTTCAAAGGGCTCCAAGTTAAAACCATTTACCTCTACTCTTGTATGGGCCCCTTTTATTAAGGTTTGGACCATAGCTATGAAATAGATGGGGAACCCCAGTGCTTCCATCATCATGTAAATGAAGTCCCACTCTATCCTATCATAGGCTTTTTCATAATCTAGAAGGAGCATACAAACTTGCTGCTTAGATTCCCTAGCCCACTCCATAGCTTCCCAGTAGGTGACAACATTATCCAGAATGTATCTACCCTTAACAAAACTAGTTTGGCTGCAGTCAATAATGTTGGGGAGAATCTTCTTAAGCCTGGTAGCCATGGCTTTGGATAAAATTTTATAGGAGGTGTTTAGAAGGGTGATGGGTCTCCAATTTTTTATAAGTGATTTATCACCTTCTTTATGGATAAGTTTGATAACCCCATGATTGATATATTTTCCCAAAGTTCCAGTGCCAAAGGCTTCATTGTACAATTCCAATAGATCCAGGCTGATCCAATCTATGTTTTTCTTATAGAATTCTATGGGAAATCCATTCGGCCTTGGGGCCTTCCTACTTCCATCTGAGTAATAGCCTCCTTGATTTCTGAAACTTCAATAGGTTTCCTGAGAAGGAGAGAATCCTCTTCCTTCATTTTATTTGGGATCAATTTCCTGATGTTATTCAAGTCTACTATCATCCCAGCTCCATATCCTTGGGAGGTAAAGAGATTATGGAAGTAGTTCTGGAAGGTAAGAAGGATCTATGATTGGTCTTCAATCTTGGACCCCTCCTCCCAAATTTCCTCAATCTTACCTCTTTCCTCTTTCTGTTTGAGAAGATTGAAAAATAATTTGGAGCCTTTGTCTCCATGTTCTATCTAGTTGCTTCGGGATCTAATCTTAACTCCTATGATCTTATCATTCTGAATCTTCCTGATTTTTTCTTTTGTTTTGGCCATATTTAGGGTGGCTTCCTCTGAGGAGGGATCCATCTGTAGTTCTAATTCAACATTTGAGAGTTGTTCCTTTAGTTCATCCTCTGCCTTCCTACCATCCCTAGCTTTCTTACCCCCTGCAGTTTGGAATAAAACTCTCCAAATAGCTCTGTTTTGGGCCCATTTGTCCCTGATACTGTTGTGACCAGCCACATTGTTGTTAAACCATTTGATCATCAAGATTTCATTATTGATGCCTGGCTCCTGAAGCAGGGAAGTATTAAGATAGAATGATTCGGTCTCTTGTTTCTTCTTGGGGGAGTGACAGGCTAAGAGGAATCTAGAGGAGATGGGATGGTGGTCAGAAAGAGTAAATGAGGTAACTCCGATTGCCCTGCCAGCCTCGTCCTTTGAGTACTTAAAGGAAACTTGGTTGTAGTAGAATCGGTCCAACTGAGAGTAGATCCTCTTATTTACTTGCTCAAAATTACACCAGGTATACCATATATCCTTATGGTCATCCTTATTACCTCTTAGGGGGTCGATGAGTTTGTGTCTATTGAGGAACTTATTCCAGAAATACTGCTCACTTCCTTTCCATTCCAGCTTGTTGCCTCCAAGCTTATCATGAGGGTGGTCTACCATATTGAAATCACCACCTATGATCCAGGGGATCTCTTCAAGGGAGCTCAACCATTTCCATAGTTCATTCCTTTCCCTATAGTCATTAGGGGCATAGACTTAACATAGCCCAAATTTGGTTTGGTGATCTTCAAAAATAGTCCAAACCACTCTATTGCATGGTGAGGATCCCCACTACAGGACTTTGTTAGCCCATTGGGAGCTGAGGAGGATGGATATCCCCCCTTTCCCTTGGATGTGGGAGGATGAGAAAGATGAGGCTTCTCTCCAAATTCATTTAAGAGCTATGTCGAGATAGAATTTATTGGCTTTTACCTCCTGGAGTATCAAACAATCAATACCTTTGTATGCTCTCCTAAATCTCTGGACAATGTATCTTCTGTTAGGAGACTCCAGTCCCTTGACATTCCAGGAATAAATCTTGAGATCCACAAACTAGGAGGGGGATTTAGGCCCATTACTAAAGCTTGAGAAGCATTTAGGGATGCCCTTAGTCTATGGCTCCTGAGTTTCTTTCTTGTTACTCAAACCTATTGGTCTTCCTCTTTTTTCCTTACCCTTACTAGGGCCCGTCTCTTCCCCTTCTTTTATGAGGTTCCCATCCATTGAAAGGGAATTGGAGACTCTCAGGATCCCTTTGATTTTGTTATATTTGAGAACTTCTTCCCAAGGGCTATCAATGAATGACACTATAGCCCAACTTTGGTTAATGCCCTTATCACTGAAGACTTCTTTAAGGGAGGCTCTAGGGGTCTTCAAAAGTAGATCGAAATTCCCAATCTTAATGGCACCATCCATCATAGTTGAGGTAACATGGAGAGATTGGAAGGATAACTCAGATGGCTGACAGGGGTGGGGAGGGTCAGGAGAGTGGAAGGAATAAACTGAAGTTCAAAGTCATGGAGAGCATTTCTATTAGTTGGGTCCAAACTAGGGGCCCCAATCTGCCCATTCGAGGTGTCCATATCATCACCTCCACTTATCATGGCCCCACCCTCATCTCCATCTAAGGCCATCTTATCAAACCTCTTCTCACTATCCCAGCTACAGTGAGAGAGGTCATCGAAACAGGGTGGATGATCAGTAAAATTTTCATTCATATTGCCTCTCCTTCTCTTGGAGGGGCCATCAAATTTTCTAATTATGTCTAGTGCTAATTGCTGAGCATTCTTGAGTTGTTTCCTGGGTTTTCTTTTAGGGTCTGAATGTTTATTTGGATTGTTAAAGCTGGTAAGATCCAGTCCAAGAGATATTGATAAGCCATCAAGGGTGGAGATGATAGAGTTAGTTTGGGAAGTGGGGAAAGAGCTGGATGTTGGGGGAGAAGAAGGCATCATGTACCATTCTCAGGAGAAGATGGGGGTAGGGGATCGGGTCTAGAAAAGTTGAGTTCATGGTGGGTCGTGATATTTTTGGGTGGGGGTCGATGTTTGGGTCTGGGTCCAAGCATAGGGCTGTTACTCCTTTGATGGCCATCTTTCTTACACATGAAACACAAATTTAGACCGCCCAGATATTCCATAGGACATGACATATGTTCTCCATCTAGGTCAAAAAATAGGGTTTCTGGGATATCCGCACCTGGTTTGAGAGAGATTAGAACTCGTGCGTCCATGTGGGGAAGGAGAGTATTGGATTGATCAATATAGATAACATGACCTAGGGATTCTAGGGATTATGCGATCACATTCCCTAGAAAGGGAGGAATCTATTTGATTGTAATCCATCTTAGGAAGGAGAGGGCCATAATCTCTTCAAAATTTGCATTACTAGTCCATCCCAGGGCACAAAAACTGCAGGCACCTATAGAGAAGAACTGTTTGTTAATGGTCATTCTTTGACTAATAGCATCATTGAAAATAATAATAAAAAACCATTTCTGAATCATCCTACAGAAAGAGAAATTAAGCCCTAATTTTGATTCCCAAACCGAATGTAACCAATTTTTCATAAAGACATGGGAAGGCATTCTATTAATATCTTGTGCAGCCAAGAATATAACAAATTCACATAGTTTATTCCTCTCTGATTTAATTACATCTAACATATTGAAATTGGGAGAAACAATAAGACATTTGTAGGTTGAAGCCTTACCTCCCACTCCAAGTCTGCTTCTTTCATCTGGGATGGGTACTTGCTTCCTATCAATGAACTTTGCACCATCAGGGATGACCTTTGCACCAACTAGGGCTTGCCTAAATGATATAGGGTCTGGTTCCAAGGGCTCAGAGGAGGTTAGAGCAGATTCGGCTTTCTTCTTGGAATCAATAGAAGAATGAATGGGGCCATCAGAGGATGAAGTCATACTAAAGAGACGGTGATGGGCTCATTAAATGACCCTCTGCATACGGAGGGCCAAAAGGGTGCCACGCACTCTCAGTGCTTAGAGTTGCAGAGAATTTCTAAAATTTTACCTTTTTTTCTAAAATTTACCCAGAACACTCACTCTAAAATTTACCCACAATTTTAGAGTTCCAAAAGTGTCTCTAATTGGGGACGCATGCCCCATGCGGGCATGCAGAGAACTTAGAATCTCATGGTTAAAGTAGACCATCCAATAAAACAAATCAGACTTTTTCTTTCCTTTCTCTTCTCTTCAAAAACAAGGAATCCTTATTGAAAGAAAATGAACCACACGACTGCAAGGAAAGTGACTCTACATACAAGGAAATTATTTACAAAAGTCCCAAAGCCCCAAAACTAGAATTAGCTCTTACCTCTGTCATACATCTGATTTTCATCCCCATAGATCAAAGGCAAACTGAAACTATTACTTGCATCAGCATGATCAAAATGCTTCCCTAAATCTTCAACATATCAAACAAAAAGAAATAAAAAAACTCACCTTCAATTGGGAAAATCAAATCATCTAACCACTGTGAATGCTGATCATTGTGTGACACAAAAATATCACACCCTTGACTATCACTGTCTTGCTGAAAAAAGAATCATTCCAACTCACTCTCATGGCTGGAAACATCCATACACCGAACACTAGTTTGCGCCAAAAAACAAGTTTCTTTTGTAACAACACTTTGAAAACTAAAGTAGAACATCTCCAAACAAAAATTTGACTACATAAAATTAGGGGTAGCTTGCTGATCAATAGTTCTTTCAGCGTCTTCTAAAAAAGTATTGTTAATCAATGACTCGCCTATTATTTTTAAATCTGAGAATATACTTTCAGATTTATCACTCTCTTCAGCACCACAGTCTATACAAGATTCCATGACACTAAACTTGTCAAAATATGAAAGTATACCAGCACATACATCTTCATACTCATCATATATGACAGTATCAAATTTCTCACAATCATATGTGCTGTCATATTACAAAGTATCCAACTCAAATATAGTAAACAAATCAACACCATATCTGTCATATTTCACACCCTCAAAAATACCATCATTATCAAAAATTATATCCATGGGGCATGAAACTTGATGGGGAGGTCACCTTGCTCTCCTAGACTCCTATTCTTTCTTAGGAATCTCACATTGGACCCTATTCACTCCAGGATCCTCTGGACTCTCACTTGAGTCTCTTCAGGGTTACTCACAGACCCTGACTAGAAGGATTTCTATGCTCCCTCTCTCCTAGGTTTCCTACCCACCGAAATGCTTCACTCTCTACCTTATCTTCCTCTTCATGATAGAATAAATTCAGTCATGCACCTTCTTTTTCTATCTCTCTCTCTTACAAGTTCACTAGCCGGACCATTTAGCTCGCCTAGGACTTGTCTACAATTCTGACTAGCCTCTTCTCAATTCCAAACATAGAAACAGAAATAAAATACATGAGGGATGATTCTTGACGGTCACACTCCATAGGATGGATTATAAGAGTCAAAAGCATCCATGAGACCTGACTGAATTCAAAATCCTACTCTACAGAAGTTTGTACGCAACAGAAGAATACACAGAACACACATGAACTATTCTTTATTGAAAGTCTAAAAATTACAAAGCAAACTGAAATCTTCTTCACTAGTCTACTCAGTCTCTAACTTCTCCAACCTCTCCAACCTCTGGTATGAGTTTCCTTCCTTGCATATATATTCGGCCTCTTCTTGACTTGTAATGGTTTCTAGGTTACCCACCGTCTAAAGATTCTAACTACCTCGGCTCTTCATCTTCCTCCTGCAACTGTCATCATTCTCAGCATGGCTGTTGACGTGGACAACATTTTCCTCCATGGAATTCTCCTTTTATCTTGGAATTTTATTCCAATGTTGACAAGTCAAATCTTCCTTTAGTCACGATATCGCAGTACTGATAAACTTCACTGCTTGTTATTCTACGATCACGCGACTCACAGTCATCTCGTTATCGCAACACTTTTTGACTTAACTGCCTGTGATCCTACAACCTTGCTACACACTATTGTCACATCATCACCACTCTGAGTGACTTAACTGCCTGTGATCCTGCGACCTTGCTACTCACTGTTGTCGCGTTATCGCAACACTTAGTAACTTAACCGCCGACCTTCTTGCGACTTGGTGATACACTGTCATCGCATTGTTGTGACTATTTCAACCTAACCGCCGTTCATCCTGCGACTGTGCGATAAGCCTTGTTGCGTCATCACAAACTATTTCCTGTTAACTGCTGAGCATCTTTCAACTTGGTGACAATCCTTAGTGGTGTAATCGCAGACCGTTTGATGCTAACCGTCGATCATCTTCCGACTTGGTGACCAGCCTTTGTCGTGTCATCGTAGATTGTTTGATGCTAACCGCTGATCATCTTCCGACTTGGCGACCAGCCTTTGTCATGTCATCGCAGACTATTTTATGCTAACCACCAATCATCTCCCGACTTGGTGACCAGCCTTTGTCATGTACTCGCAGACTGTTTCACGTTAACCGCTGATCATCTGCCGACTGCGTGACTAACCCGCTCTTTCGCTAGGAGTTAAGAACTGTTAGGGTTTAGGAGAAGGCTGACTGCTAACCGTGATTTTCTCCTGGACCACCATTTCCAAACAGCTAGGGCTTCAAAGCTAAAACCCTAGGGTGCTCTGCACCAAAACTTTAGAGTCATTTTTAGATGTATACCTATGAAAATCAGTAGTTAAGATTTCTGAGATTTTCTCACTGCTTAGAGGGTATTGGACTTCATGTTTACCTTCCTTGGCCTCTTGCTTAATGCTGCAAATATCTTCCTCATTGGAAAAAATGAGTGAGCCTTCATGGATTATATAATCTTGTGCAAAGAAATCACTACAACAACTCACATCGGCATTGTAATAATCATCTTGTTGTTCACATAGAATTTCCTTAAACTGAAATAATAAATCCGCATCTTCATGCTAAGAAAAAGAAAAAATCTATAGAATCAAGGGGAACATTCCCAACTGTAGATTCATCTTCATCATCTTTCTGTTCATAGACTTCATTGTCAACATTATAATTAACATCACTAGCACAAGTAGACTCAGCATCATCTACATAACTAGATTCATATTCAACATCCTCAACATTTTCAGATTCTAATTTCTCAATCGAATCTATCCACTCTATAGTGTATTCAATTGCTTTTTCTCTAAGGGATGTAGACCAACTAACTAATTTAGGCACACAAAGCTCTAAAAATAAATCTATCCATGGTAATTTTGGAAACTCAATATCCGCTATAAGCTTATCAAGTGTGTTACGAAGCCTTTGTTAAAACAAATATGCTAACTCTTTCTTCCTTTCTCCTACTCTTACCCTCAACATCAATAGGGATTTCTCTTGGATTCTTTGCTCTTCTAATGCATTATATCTATTATATTTCTCAAGCTCTGACTGATAAATCTCAGATATAGAAAAATCATATTGATCCATTGGAACTGAACCTTCCATTTGACCATTTATTTAACAACTTATTTTATCATAAATTTTTTATCCGACTTTATGCAATCATTTTCTTTACATAACCACAAAAAACTTATGATTTGGTAAATGAACTCTTAAAAGCAAGAAGTATTTTTTTATCTCTACCTTTTATTGTCTATTAGTGTCCCACACTTAGTCATAATCAAGGCAGGTTGGTTGGTCATCACTGCAACCAAGCCATCCCACTAAGGCCGAGACTAAACAGTAGTTACTGCCGAGTGAGTCAGAAGTTTCCGAGTACTCAATGGATGTCGCGAAAAATTATTTTTGAGTTGCATAGAAGAGTTAGTGTTGAGTGACAACATATATTTATGTTGAGTGAGACAATATTGATTGAGCACCAGTGTTTGGTTATGCCAAGTAAAATAGATTTTGTATATGTGTGTTTGGAATGGCATAAACACCAAAGTAAACCATTTTTGCCAACTTCTATGGAGAATTTAATGATCATGCCTAAAGGTTTAATGTATTAATTGTGGGTTATTTTTATGATCATGGATCCCTATGGAAGTCATGCCACCAATAAAAATTAGGGATGCCTAAACAGAAAATATGATGGATCTATATCGTTGATCTTAATCTAGATGATCTATATATGGGATGCTTAAAAACCTAATCTATAAGTGTGGAAGTATGTATGTTTGGATGCGGATGTGAAGAGAAGAGATTAGAAGTATATGGATGTTTTTCATATATGAAGCATTGACTAGACAAAGTGACCGAGTAGATTAGTGAAGAGAAGAACATACATAAATCAGATTGAGAGATTAGTTAAGAGTTGGAAAGAGGAGATTCATTATCAACATTTGTAGTGCAGACCGAAGGATCAGGTACTGATACATTCTAACAAGTGAATCAGGTTAAATCTCTTAATAGAGTGGTTCTAACAAGCCTTTGTAAATCTCTTAACTAAGTGCTTACTTTTTTGTAATTTTAAATCCTTTAACAAGGTAGATTGTATAAGTCTGCAAGCTCATAAGAGGGTAGACCCCTCACAGGGTAGATCATATGAAGTGATAAAAAATTTGTAGCCTTAATAGGCACACTTTATTACTGTAGTAGTGGAAAATTTTAGGTGTCATCCCCACCCCAGTTTTACCTTCAAGGGTTTTGGGGTTACCAAAATCTTTGTGTTATGTGTTCATGGTTAGATGTTATATATTTACAACATTTTACTTTATGTTTATGAATACATGGTTGAATTAGTTTGTTTAGAACTGGTAGAATTTTCATAGATATGATTCACCCCCCCTTGATAAACTATAACTGATTGAATATTTGAATATGTTAAGTTGATGATCACTGAGACACAAGAAAGTTAATGAAAAGACATTAAATTAGTTAATCTAATGTATTGTCATTGATGTCAACTTGACATAATCTGTATGGTCATGGACATATTACTAAAGACTTCTAACAACCAATGAATCAAAGGATATGCTATCAATAATGCATAAAAGTTAAGTATTCAAAAAGTGACTGTATACATTGATAGAGTGCACACCGACAAACAAAGTAAAGTAACAAGAGCAAAGTCACAGTGTTACCCGATGAGCAAAAGTACAACATTAGCAATGAGAAAAGTTACAGTATTACCCAATGAGAAAAATCATAGTGTAACTTGACAGACAAAATTATAGTGTTGGCCGACGGACAGAGATCCTGAAGATAACTGAAGTCTCACTGATGGAACAGTCAGTTGTCACTGATGACTAACTAAAGTATTGATCGACAGAATAAAGAGTTCAGAAATGACAAAATGCTTAGCTGTCAAGAGATAAATATAGACTTAACTGGTACTTATCATTGTTTTAATTGACAAGATAAAGCCAGAGATAAGTAGAGGATTTAAAGCTGCTTTGTCTAGTTGGCAAGAAGATCTCTATGATATTAAACTAGAGTTTTTCTTTAAATCTAAGTGGTGAGAATTGTGGATCACGCCAAGATCAAGAAAGCTAAGAAATGATGAAATTATGTCTATATAAGAGAGAAGCTAATTCAATATAAATTAGGGGAGTGACAAGAGAATAGATTCTTAAGAGATTCTGAAGGAGAAGAAAGTCTTCATTCAGACCTGATCAGTTAAGCTGAGGAAAGAGATAAATTCTGCAGACACTGACAAATAGTGATACAACATCACAGAGCATAACAGTGTGGAGCAAAGGTATTAAATTGATAACATTGATCAGAAAGGTAATGCACTTACAATAGATCTGAAAATTTACAATTCAAGTTGTATATGTGAACAAATCAATTTACTGTTTCAATTTAACCACTGAAGCATCAAGTCTCTTAACCGATCAGGACTTAAAATTATTTTCTAAGTGAGATACAACCCAAGGAGTTTCAAAAAGTTTGATCGTAAAAAGTAGCGTTGGATATTCCTGATACCTATTTACAGGCCAAGTGAGTTTTTGATCAAGGATGGTAGCATTAGATGTCTGATACCTATTGACAGGCCAAGTGAGTGTTTGATCAAGGATGGTAGCATTAGATGCTAGATACTAAGTGATAAACTATTCATTTAAATCCTCTAACAAAGTCACACCTAACAGTGTGTTTTTAACCTTTAACAGGGTTGGCTCTTCATCGAGCTCACTTTAGAAGAGTGAAAATTTTCGGTACTAGTCCCAGTGGTTTTTCCCTTAACAGAGTTTCCACGTTAAAAATCCATGTGTCATGTGTTTATGAGTCATTACTTTATTGTTTTGCATTTCACATAAGTAAATCTGGATTGATCGGTATACACTAGTTATTTATTGTCTTTTGGTAAATGAACAGACTGCTTATCGGTAAACATACAGTAGAAGGTTTTACAAAGAATTTTGACTAGTCGTAATTTGATATAAGTATTTGGAGGCATTCATCTTATAGGACTAAAGATAACTAGAGGTATAATTTTGAGATACTAATTTTGAAGGGTTGACTTAAGGATTAATTTTTGAGGCCACTGATTCACCCCCCCTCTAAGTTATTACTAACAATTGTTATTAGATCTTGTGTGCTTAGAAGGAAGGTTTCAAGACCTAAGCTAAAGATCACAAGATGAATAGACAAGTTGTGCCCAAGTTGAACAAAGACAACTTTGCTTCATGGAAAAGAAGGATAAGAATCCACTCATCAGGTATTGCAAATAATGTTACTCAATACTTAGATATTGAATATGTGTTTCCCACAGGAGCACTCATAGTTAAACAAATGAGAGAGAAGCATGAGCACAACTGCATGATAATAGAGCTTGCTTCCTCACTCTCTAATGCTGAATTTGAAGATGTCAAAACATGCACAACTGCAAAGAAGATGTGGGATGAATTGAAGCTTTTACAAGGTGGTGATAAAAATGTTCTAAGAGCCAAGGCAGAAAGCTTCAGAGGAAAGGTTGATTATCTCAGAATGAAAGAAGGTGAAAACATCACATAGTACAATAGAAGAATCAAAGAGGTAGTCAATGCTATCCAAGGAGTTGGAGGTGTACTAGATGAAGATATAGTGGTAAGTAAAATTCTAAGAACCTTACTGCCTACTTATGCTATTAGAGTATCTTCCATACAAGAA
>MU223398.1:5318744-5344126 GCA_018584345.1 Thuja plicata
GCTTTCATAGTTGCATTGTTATAGCATTCATAGTTTCATTTCATAGCTTAGTTTCCTTTCATGCAATAGAATAATCTCACATAGTCTAAATAGGAAGGCTTGGTAACACTTGTTCTTTCCTTTCATAAATTAGTTGCATTGTACTTTCATTTTCATAGCTTAGCTTGCATTTTCATTTAGATTTGCATTACATTGCATATATTTTGATTCTTGAGGATATTGGCATTCTTTCCCTTGTCTTCATTGAATCTCTCATTGTATGGTTTATTGGCAAGGTCATGAGTTTATAGCTCTAGCTGAGAGCAAATTTTACAAATCTTGCAACTCCATGCATAGAGAGCTATGGATCGATTTGTGAGGGCTCATTCTTGAGTTTCCTTGCATGTAAGGATTCATAGAAGTGCACTACTTTTTGTGTGTACAAGGGGGAGATTATATTCAAAGGGAGAGATGTAACCAGAAAAAGAGAGTACATACAAAGGGAGAGATTGCTGACAAGAGAGAAAAGAGACATCAAAAGAAAAGAACATTCAAAGGGAGAGAGTTTGACACAAGAAGAGAACACATCACATCAAAAGAAGAAAGATTCTACATCTATCTAGTGAAGGGATTGAAGATAGAAAGAGAGCTGCAAGAATCAAATCTAATTTATGTGAGCTTACCGAGGACCAGATATTTGTATCATTTATAGTACATAATATTGGTAGTTTGATGAACTTCAACTATTATATTTAATATTGTATTAGTGATAATATAGTGTGATAATGTAGTATGTTGCCATAAATTCCAAAGGGAGAGATTGATGAACTATAACTGATTGAATGTTTGAAGATGTTAAGTTGATGATCACTGAGACACAAGAAAGTTAGTGCAAAGACATTAAATCAGTTAATGTAATGTATTGTCATTGATGTCAACTTGATATAATCTGTATGGTCATGGACATACTACTAAAGACTTGAAAGAACCAATGAATCAAAGGCTATGCTATCAGTAATGCATAAAAGTTAAGTATTCACAAAGTGACTATATACACCGATGGAGTGCACACCGATGAACAAAGTAAAGAAATAAGAGAAAATTCATAATGTTACCTGATGAGCAAAAGGATAGCATTACCGACGAGCAAATTCATAGTATTACCCAATGAGAAAAAGAATAGTGTAACCCGATGGACATAACTACAGTATTGCCCGACGGACAGAGATCCCAAAGACAACTGAAGTCTCACTGACAGAACAGTCAGTTGTCACTGATGACTAACTGAAGTATTGACTGACAGAACAAAGAGTTCAAAAATGACAAAATGCTTAGTTGTCAAGAGCTAAATATAGACTTAACTGGTACTTATCATTGTTTTAATCAACAAGATAAAGACAGATATAAGTAAAGGATTTAAAGCTACTTTGTCTAGTTGGCAAGAAGATCTCTACGAGATTAAATAAGAGTTTTGCTTTAAATCTAAGTGGCAAGAATTACGGATCACGCCAAGATCAAGAAAGCCAAGAAATGGTGAAATCATGTGTATATAAGAGACAATCTAATTCAATATGAATTAGGAGCATGAAAAGAGAATAGATGCTAAAGAGATTCTGAAGGAGAAGAAAGTCTTCATTTAGACCTAATCAATTAAGCTGAGGAAAGAGCTAAATTATACAGACATCGACGAACAGTGATACAAAATCACAGAGGAGAACAATGTGGAGCAAAGGTATTGAATTGATAACATTGGTTAGAAAGGTAATTCACATACAATAGATCTGAAAATCTACAATTCAAGTTGTATATGTGAACAAATCAATTTACTGTTTCAATTTAACCATTGAAGCATCAAGTCTCTTAACCGAGCATGAATTAAAAGTATTTTCTAATTGAGATACATCTCAAGGAGTATCAAATTTTTTGATCATACAAAGTAGCATTGGATATGCCCGATACCTATTGACAGGCCAAGTGAGTGTTTGATCAAGTATGATAGCATTAGATGCCAGATACTAAGTGACAAACTATTCATTTAGATCCTCTAACAAGGTCACACCTAACAGTGTGTTTATAACCTTTAACAGGGTTGGCTCTTCATCGAGATCACTTTAGAAGAGTGACAATTTGGGGTACCGGTCCCAATGGTTTTTCCCTTAACAGGGTTTCCAAGTTAAAAATCCATGTGTCATGTGTTTATGAGTCATTACTTTATTGTTTTTTATTTCACATAAGTAAATCTGGATTGATCGATATACACTAGTTATTTACTATATTTCGGTAAATGAACATAATTCTTATTGGTAAACATACAGTAGAAGGTTTTACAAAGCATTTTGACAAGTAGTAATTTGATATACGTATTTGGAGGCATTCATCTTATAGGACTAAAGATAACTAGAGGTATAATCTTTTGGTACTAAGTTTGAAGGGATTATTTAAGGATTAATTTTTGAGGTCACTGATTCACCCCTCCCTCTCAGTTACTGCTTTCCCATATTAAGACTTCCAACAGCTATATGCTTCATTCTAGAATTTTGTACTAGATTCTTGGAAATATTTATAGCATTGGTATTATCAGACATAATTGAGATTGAAATGCCAAAAAATATGTCAATGTCTTTCAATGTTTGTTTCATCCAAAGCACCTAAGTGAAACAAGAAGATGCTACAAAATACTATGCCTTAGCAGTAGAAAAAGTTAGAGAATCTTGTTTCTTATTTGACCATACAACCAATTGAAATCCAAGAAAATAAGCTCTACCATTAGTACTTATTTTTTTATCCACACAACTGACCCAATCTGCATTAGTTTAAGCTATCAGAGAAAAATATGAATATTTAGGGTATCATACGCCAAAATATTCAATCCCTTTCAAGTATCTGAAAATCCTTTTTACTGCAACACCATGAGATTCATTCATTTCTTTTTGAAATTGGGCTACCAAAAAAACATCATACATAATTCCTGGTCTAGTAATAGTTAGATATAAAAGTCCTCTAACCATTGAATTGTACTTACTACCATCAACCTTTAGTGACTCATCTTCTTTTATTAATATACAATCGGTAATAGTATGTGTACAAACTAGTTTGGAGCTCTTCAATCAAAAAATTTTTAATAGTTAATTAGCATTCTTGAATTGAGAAACACCAATACTCAATATATTATGATATAAACTTTTCACTTAATAAACATTGCTAGTGTTATGGTTTTCATTAAAAGTAATAGAACCAATTCTAATAATATATACCTTTTGATTGTGTCCAAAGCTAATGGTTCCACCACCATACTTATCAAGTTTCACAAACTTACTGTTGTCACTAGTCATGTGATGTGAACAACCACTATAAATTAACCATTCATCTTTATTTCTTATAAAATATAAACTAAGTTCATTGAATCTTCGACACTTGTTAGAAAATATTAAATTTAGGTTCATCTTCCTTAGCCAAGAACAAACAATCCTTATCTTCTGATTCATCATCTGATATACTAGCATTCTTATTTACATAATAAGCTTTCTTGTTAAACCTTTTAAACTTTTGTTTTGTTCCCTTTTTATAGACATCTAGTAGAAATGTGATCAATCTTTCCATATCAAAAGAATTTAAGTTGTAATATACCTTTGTACTTATTCATCTAAAGTTTCATCATCATTGGGGTCTTCTTCTATTTTTGTGGCTTTAAAAGTTGTCTCAAATTTATGTGTCTCTAAACTTCCTCATTTTAAACGTGGTCAAGGTGCCAAAAAATTGATATTGAGTAAATATCTTCAGATCATACACTTCTTCGGTATTATAAATCTTATCATTGTAAATTTCTGGTAGGTTTATCTAAATATTCTCCATAATGTCTTCATCAGTTAGGGTACCTCCTTGATTTCTAACCTCATTAACTACATTTTCAATCTTCTGAAAGTAACTTGATTTATTTTTGTTTTATTCATTTTCAATTTCTCATACATGCGCTTAACAACTATCTTCTTTGATAATTTAACTCTATAATTTCCTTCATAGATCTCTTTCATCTTTTCCCAAACCTCATAAATAGTTTTCAAAGAAATAACTTTTGCTAGCTCAGTTTTTGATAAAGCACTAAAGAGAGAATACCCTTGCTTCTCATTTTCTTCACAGGTTGAAACTTCATCAGGAGTGGACAGACCACTTGTTAGAATTAAGTAATACTGAGAGGGGGGGGGAAATCAATATTACAACACTTAAACATGAACTTATTAATTTCCAACTTAACCAGATAAATACTGAAATGAAAAGAACATAAACACACAACACACAACTCTTAACACCATGATTTTTTGTGGAGGAAACCCTGGCCAAGGGAAAACCCTAGCGGGGATGGTACCCACAAACATGCACTAAAGGATTGTGTCCCTGTTAAGATACCTAACCCTGTTAGGATCTCAATATTAAATTAGCACATTTCCTTGTTAGAGGAATACAAAACCCTGTTAAAGGTATATTGAGCTCACTGTTCATACAATCATAAAATGATTCTGTTACAATGATTTATCAAGAGTGAACAATACAAGAATTTTCTATGCTTAGGTATTTCCAATTGTAGATAACATCACCATCTATCTATTTTTGACATCACAATGCATCCATGCATCACATCCACATAGTCTCATTCTCTACATACCATACACACTACCATTCATGCTTCACTTCTCAAAATCTCTTCATATATATATATATATATATATATATATATATATATATATATATATATATAATGGCTTTAAAAGTTGTCTCAAATTTCTTTGTCTTTTCTGAACTTCCTCATTTTAAATGTGGTCAAGGTGCCAAAAAATTGATCTTGAGTAAAATATCTTCAGATCATACACTTCTTCAATATTAGAAATATTATCATTGTAAATTTTTGGTAGGGTTATCTAAATCTTCTCCATAATGTCTTCATCAGTTAGGGTACCTCCTTGATTTCTAACCTCATTAACTACATTGTCAATCTTTTGAAAGTAACTTGATTTTTTTTGTTTTCATTCATTTTCAAGTTCTCATACATACGCTTAACAACTAGCTTCTTTTATAATTTAACTCTAAAATTTCCTTCATAGATCTCTTTCAGCTTTTCCCAAACCTCATAAATAGTTTTCAAAGAAATAACTTTTGCAAGCTCAGTTTTTGATAAAGCACTAAAGATAGAATACCTTTCCTTCTCATTTTCTTCATAGGTTGAAACTTCACCAAGAGTAGATAGACCACCTATTAGGATTAAGTAATACTGAGAGGAGGGTGAATCAATATTACAACACTTTAAACATGAACTTATGAATTTCCAACTTAACCAGATAAATACTGAAATGAAAAGAACATAAACACACAACACATAACTCATAATAACATGAATTTTTGTTGAGGAAACCCTGGTCAAGGGAAAACCCTGGTGGGGATGGTACCCAAAAATATGGACTAAAAGTATTGTGTCCCTGTTAGGATACCTAGCCCTGTTAGGAGCTCAATATTAAATTAGCACATTTCCTTGTTAGAGGAATACAAAACCATGTTAAAGGTATACTGAGCTCACTGCTCATACAATTAGAAAATGATTCTATTACAATGCTTTATCAAGAGTGAATAATACAAGAATATTCAATGCTTAGGTAGTTCCTATTTTATCTTGCATCACCATCTATCTATTTTTGACATCACAATGCATCCATACATCACATCCACATAATCTCATTCTCTACATATTATACACACTACCATTCATACTTCACTTCTCAAACTCTCTTCATATATATATATATATAATATCATTACCTAGACGACTTCCAATTATATCATAAAATAGAATTAATACTTATACAAAAATTAATTACCAATTTGGTGACCACACGCTATAAAAACATAGGTAATCCACAATCCAAATCCAACCTAGCATGTTTGGACTTCACGTTATACTCCCTCAATCAGTGTGACTGTTCATCTGCCCTGTATCAATGTTACTCTATCCTCACATGTCTTCAACTATCTATATCTCACTCCGATCAACACCAAACTTAAGACACCTTAAAAAAAGGTCATACATATCCCAATAATTCTAAGTTGGCATGTCACCATTCATCATATACTATCTTTGGTGACCAAAGTTGTACTGTTATACTCTGTAATTCTTCTTCCTGTACTTAGTCATTTTGAAATCCCAAACTCCAAAACTATATTACACTTCAAGAGACCATCCATACCAGATGTGTTTCCATAAATGAAAACTCTCAAGTGTTCCATAACACTCTTGAATGAACCACTTGCCAACAATCTCTCCCTTTGGCATTGATGGAAACACTTAGTAAAAAATGGCTAAGTATCAATACCAAAATGATATACACAACATTATTTATTTCCTTTATATATCTACTCTATACGTTTTTCTTCTCTTATCCCCCTTTGACATCAATGGAAAAGGTATACAAAAACGTAGAATACATAACAAAAATGTGCCACTTCTTACCAAAAATTATACCATCTTTAATACATCTTGGAATGAGCTCTCGAATATCTTCACTTCCTTTGACCAAGTCTTCACCAGTATTTGACTCACATGAATCAGCCCATTCAGTAAAAATGAAGATGTCGCTGCTGCCTTTAGCTTAGTAGGCATATGTTCTATGAGGGCCTGCACTGTCTTCTCCATGTTAGAAATATGTGTCTCAATAATTGATAACTTAGGAGTGATTAAAATCTTTAGCATACCAAGTCTTCTCACAACTCTCCCTTTATTTGTATCCAAGACACTTAGTTTGGCCAATATCCTAGAAACTTATCTATCTAACTCCAATATAGAGTGTGAAGAAGTCTCACAACTGTCCATCACCTTGTCCAAAGTTAGTCTGTCCATTGCTATAATCTCCTCAATATTTTTCAGATGTATGAAATGATTTATACAATAACTGTATAACTTCCTTCCATGTGATGCACAACTCCTTTCCTTAGATATGATTTTTTTCAATATGCCCAAGTCCCATGATATAGAATTGCATATGTCCTCCAACTTCTTCGCACGGTACTTCTTCTCTTGTTTCTCTTCAATGATCTTTTCCAAGGACTCATAATGACTGTCAAAGTCATCCAATAGTTTGTTCAAGTTCTCTGCACTATCCTTTGATTGGAAAGAAAAAGGTATAGGTAGGATTTTGTTGACACTATCAACTGCTCTTTCCATTACTCTTGACTTCTTCTCGCCTTTCTGCTCAGATCTCTCATTTTCTTTAGAAAATACGATGAAGGATAGCTTCATCAACTCATCTTCATCCATACTCTCAACATCAGTGTTCAGAATCTTATCTCCAATTTCCAACAATAAAAATGAAGAAACAGATGCATGAGTATCCTATTTCTCTTCAACTTTAATCACTTTTTCCTTCACTGCTTCAACTTCGCTCACTTTCTATTCATCTTTCTCTTCCATTTTTGGAACAATGTTTCCTTCTATGTTGGAATCCTTCCCAAAAGGGTCACTATCATCCTACAAATTATCCAAAGACACGGGCACACTATAAAAAAAGAAATATGGTTTCTTTATTGTACTCACAAATTCACTAGTGTCTTCTCTCATTGACTTATCAAGAATTATTTCAGCCATCCTTGATGACTCACCTCTTTCAATAGTTTTAGGCTTAGTATCCTTTGGTGGTGAGAACTTCTCAGGTTTAGTATCCATGTGTTTCCTCAATCACTTCATCATATCTTCTACCCATTATCTTTACAATTCTTTACTTAGTTCTCAATAAAGGTTTTAAATGTTTTTAAATATTTTCCGTTTCTTTAACTGAAACAACATGTAACATATTTTCAAATTCTTGTACTCTGATCGCTTCATCTTCTATCTATGCTAACTATTCCCTTATTTCCATCTTCTCATAGAGTTCTTCAAGTATACTGCCTTCAACTTCTAACAAGTTTTTCTTAAAAGAAAGCAAATGATTTATTACCATGTCTTCAATTAAAATTTTATTAGATGTATCATACCTCTCATATTATGTGATAAAAAAGATAAGCTTTCCCTTCTCAACTATTCCCTTCTCTAGTATTTTCATGTCAGGTTTCTAGAGTTGTTTCACCTAAGTTATCTTCTCTTCTACTTTCTTTTCTTCTTCTTTCTTCTCTTCTACCTTCTTCTCTTCTACTTCCTTGTTTTCTACCTTCTTCTCTTATCCCTTCACTTCAACTTTTGTCCTTTTTTTCTTAGGTGGAGAGTCCTATTTAGTGGACCTTATGTTCCTTCTAGGGAACTCCACATGTTTCTCTCTTTGCAATGTTCTCTTTGGTGGTGTAGGTATAGTCTCAGATATATCAATCACAGTAGAGGGTGGAATGATTACCTTCTCAACTTCTAGAGGTGGAAGGGATGCAGGAGCAGTGCTTGCCAACCCAGAAGCTCTTTCTGTCATCTTCCTTCTTATCTCTTTAATCTCCTCTTTTGTTATACCAGACTTGGCTGCTATTTCATCTATCAATTTTTCTACTTTCCTCTTCCTTTCACCTCTAGTCTATTCTTCCCTTATCTTTTCTGAGTTTTCTTCATAGGTACCACATCTTTCTTTAGATGGATCAATCTCTGAGGATAATCTGTGTTCAACCTACATAGTAAAGACCCTCAAAAATAACTTCATATCCTAGAGGATAACACCACTTATTCCTAGGTTGTACTACCTCAACGAAAACACAATAAGTTTCAAACACAAAACAAATTGAATCTTTCTACTTCTATACCAATGCTTCAGGGATCCTCTCTCTTTCCTTCATTTGTCTTTGCAAGGTTTTTATCATCACAAATAGCTCACCATCAACTCATGTGCTATTGTATCTTCTGTAACTTGGTGTGATCTATATTCCATTGGATTCACTGTCCTTCCAAGCTCTAGGGTGCATACTAAGGAATTTATGCACAATATGAATGTACATGTGTACTAGTAAAGATCCAAATATTAATGCCTTAGTCCTATATTTATATATTTGCCTCACATTTTCCAAGAACTGATGTGCAAGTACTTCACATAGGTTATACTTAACTTTTGCCTTAACCATTTTATAAGCTCTCAAAATTACACCTGCTAATATTGAGTTAGGTTGGCTGCTATAATGAAGTTTATATCCTACAATAATTGAAATCAATCTGACATCATGTTGAAATATGTCATTAACTTTCATCTCTCTCTTATCCCATTTTGACTGCGTTAGGTTTTCTACCATTTTCTTTGTGTTCTTCTTTGCAACATGAATAACTCCAGAATTATCTAATCTTGTTATACCATGAATTAGGTCACTCCAAATCTTCACAATCTGATGTCCAAGCCAAATAAGTTGATCGTGAACTATGATTAGAATGATCTTAATCCATTCTTCTTCGAAAAATTCATAAAGTTTAGTTATCCACATGACACTAAGGCTCTCAAGGTGTGCAAACTCATATTTCATCTTGTCATCTTCTCCAATCATGTCTTTCATCTCTTTATAGATCTCATAATCTCCTAGAGACTCATACTGATAGTGAATGTAAGCCCTAATATATTTGAATTTTAGAATGTCATAGGGTGTTTGTGAAAATACACCTTTGGGATCATCCTTAGTTTATTTGGATGGATGTTTCTTAAAATTATACCTAGGCCTTTTAGCGATATCACTTGCTTCTTTCCTTATTTTTCTCTAAAATTTGTTCTCCTTAGGCTCTATTCTTTGAATGATGTATAAACAAGTTCTTTTGATTGAACTTATACTTCACAGTGTAAAGAAATTACACAGTTTCCAATAAATTCATCTTTGCACATAATTTAGTCGATTATTAATCTGGAGATCACAACATATAGATTTATAAAACCATGTGATCACAGATATATGCTCCACAACATCTACACATACTCTCTATAAGCTCACAATAGCTTACTCTGCATAATCAAGGGCTGGATAGATTTCTAATGTTTTCTTCCAATGCTCCCCCTAAGGCCATGGTTGACCATCTAGGTTTATGTAGCAATGTTAGTATCAGGCGAAGGCTCAGTAGCATCTACTGACTCTCCCTAAACCAATACCTCACTAGTTTCTTTTACCTTCCATACCTTACCACTATTTTCATCTTCTGGTTTTCTGAAATGACTCTTGAATTCATCCATATATTCTCCAAGAATCTTACTAGTATTACCAATGTTCTACTTTATAACCATAGGTGGTGGTACTCTTCTGTTATCAGCTCCATTGTACCTACAAAAATTCACAATGTGTCCTAGATTGTCACATTTGCAGCATATAGGAGGTTGTGTGTTCTGATTAACCTGTAATTTACAATACTTTGCAATGTGCCCAAAGGTATTGCATTTTTAACATGTGATCTTAGCTGTTGTTTCTTCCTTAATGTAATCTTGTTTGATTCTTGATTTATCATGTTTCTTGCATTCTACTTTCTTATGTCCATATGCATGACAATTGTTGCAATAACCATTAAAATATCTGTAAGGAATTTTACTTTTACAGTCTCTCTTCACGTGTCCAATCTTGTTGCATCCAAAACATCTACCTCTGAAAGGTCTAATCTATTCTTTAGGTTCTTCAAGAGTAGGTCTTTCTCCATTAGTATTTACTTCTAATTTTTCTTCCTAAGTCTTTGAACATTCAGCTTCATTGAAGCCAACTCTAGTCATGTGTCCTTTAATTTTTTGTGTCTCTTTGTTCATCGATCAGGTCACTGCTTAAGTAAAGTTTCTCAATATGTTTCTTAGCGTAAAAAAGTTCACCTTTTATGATCTGATTATATTTCTCTAATTCTAGATACTTGTTCTTGTAGTGATCAAATTCAGTCTTCATTTGTCTCATATGAATATTAGCATCCTTCAAGGTTTCTTCAATTTTGTTTCTAGCATCCTTTTCCTGTTGAATCTCATTAGCCATTTGAATGGAAGTAGTTTCATGATTAAGATTCAAAGTATCTTTCTCTTGTTCAATCTACTTTATCTAATCTGAAGTATTATTATCTGAATCCTCTGTTATCTTATCTATAAGATCTTGTCTCCAACTTATCAAAAGTTCAAGATGTTCTTTCAGTTTCTTGGTGAATCCCTCTGCTCTTCTCAATTTGAATTTCAAGTCACCATTCTCTGCTTTAGCCTTATCAAGGTCTTCATGTTCTGCTTCAGAGTTTTCCTCCAAACTTTCAGAATCCATCTTGATCTCCCTTAAGCTACTAATCTTTCTCTCCAAGTGCCAAAAGCTTTGATGCCAATTTTTAGGATTAAGAAATACTAAGAGGCGGGGGGGGGGGGCATGAATCATTATTACAACACTTTAAACATGAAAATATTAATTTCCAACTTAACCAGATAAATACAAAAATGAAAAGAACATAAACACAAAACACATAACTCATAACTTATAACACCATGAATTTTCATCGAGGAAACCCTAGCCAAGGGAAATCCTTGGTGGGGATGGTACCCACAAATATGCACTAAATGTATTGTGTCCCTATTAGAAAACCTAGCCCTATTAGGATTTAAATATTAAATTAGCACATTTCCTTGTTAGAGGAATACAAAAGCATGTTAAAGGTATATTGAGCTCACTGCTCATATAATTAGAAAATGATTCTGTTACAATGCTTTATCAAAAGTGAACAATACAAGCATCTTCTATGCTTAGGTAGTTCCAGTTGTAGCTCACATTACCATCTATTTGTTTTTGACATTACAATGCATCCATGCATCACATCTACATAATCTCATTTTCCACATACCATACACACTACCATTCATACTTCTCTTCTCAAAAGCTCTTCATATATAAATATTATTTCATTACCCATTCATCTTCCAATTACATCATAAAATAGAATTAATACTTATACAAAAAGTAATTACAAAGTCGGTGACCATACACTATCAAAACATAGGTAATCCACAATCCAAATCCAACCTAGCATGTTTGGAATTCGCGTTATACTCCCTCAATAATCGTGACTGTTCATCTTCCCTGTATCATTGTTACTTTTTCTTCACATATATTTAACTGTCTGTATCTCACAACAATCAACACCAAAAATCAAGTGACCTTAATAGAAGGTCATACATATCCCAAAATAGTTTCGTCTAATCTTGCATGTCACCATTCATCATATACTATCTTCATTGACCAAAACTGTACTGTTATACTATGTAATTATGCTTTTTGTACTTAGTCATTTTGAAATCCCCAAATCCAAAATTTTATTACACTTCAAGCGACCATCCATACCAGATGTGTTGCCATAAATGAAAAATCTCAAGTGTTCCATAACACTCTTGAATAAACCACTTTCCAACACCACCTGCATTTTCCGGTGCAACATAATTAGTCTCCACATCCTTCCAAGTGTTGTAACTTAATGAAATTATATAACTCCTCATATGTTCCTTCCAGGTACTATATGTAGATCTATTAAACATCAAAATGTTCATTTTGTGCACCATTGGATCTTTCTTAAGTGGTTAAACTCTATACTGAGGAACAAAAAAATCTAATACCAATTGTTGAACATGCCAAATAACTCAGAGGGGGAAAATTAGTTATTTATTTATTTTTCTTCAAATCAAGTCCAACCGGTAAAATAGATAAAGTATTAAAACATGAACAACACTAAATAACAATATGCACAATAAAAAACATATTTTTATGTGGAAACCCAAGATGGGAAAACCATAGAGAAGCTAAATCTTATGAATAATAATATCAGTTAAGGTGATTATTAAAATTTCTCACTACAGGTACAAATCACTTATGGTAGTCTCACTACCAGTCTAGCTAACTACCCTTGAATATAATAAGGTTATCAAAACCAAGATAAATGACTCACTGTCGATGAGAGGCTCACTCCCTACAAAAATTGGCTAACTGCCAATACAATATTGATAATTGTAAATCCACCACTGAAACAAAAAACAAAACAAAATGCTACCTTTAGCAATACATGCTTGCACAAAGAGAAGAGTATGAAAATTTATTCTCCTTCACACACTCACTTCAGTTGTCACTCTTACATCCTTTCAAGATCATCTTCTATAAGTATTGATGCACACTAACAAAAAAATTTCATGTCAGCCTAACAAAATTTGAAATAGGTCACACCTTCTCATGGTGGTAAGGAATGAAATTTTGACCACACAATCTTCCTCATTCAAAACAACATGCTACACATTCTCCATGACCATCGAAGCCGACAAATAGGTAAACATATATTTCAATGCAAATGGTCACTGTATGATATATCCAGGCCCAAAGAAGAAGACTCAATACATATCAGCATAAATGGGACCAAGATAATCACAACACGTCTTTTGGTACACAACTAACAAGAACTAGAATTTGCGAGTAGGTAACTAGAATAGGTAAACAAAAACCCCATCAACAAGGTAATATATATTGGCATCAATGACAACCATTTATGACAAGATCAATCAAATTTGCAACAATATGATGTGGCTAAAGATATCGAGGTCCAAAAAAATGTTGGAATATTGGCAAAGTTGGATGATGGTTGTGTTGTCATAGATGTCAACATAGAAGAAGGATTTATTAGAAGAATTATTTGCTCGATGCAAACTTAACTATTGCAAGTTAGCCATTGGAGAAAAATGGTAAAAGGTCCAGTGAGAAGTGGATATTACAGAGAAGAATTCATGCATGTAGAGGAAGCATTCTTAAGATGTTTAATATGTTCACCCAGAGTTACAAAAGATTTCATGATGATTTTCATAGCTAACCAAGTAGCACAAAGTAACTGACAGTCAAGGCAAGAGACTGTGCCAACAGGAAGACAAAAAAGGTTCAGTGTGCTCAATAGAGTGATAATTTCATGGAGAAAACCTAGGAGTGTGTAGGAGACATACTCAGGTGTCTTCAACTTAGAGGGTTTTTAATTAAGAGGTCTACAAGGCATAATATTATGATCTCAGAGACTTGTTGACAATGTTCTTCAATTGCGATGGAAATGGGGTGGAAATCCAATCGCTGTGATGGATTTGAATGATTAAGTGTTTTTAATGATGCTATAAGATGTTCTTGAATTACATGCTTGATGAGTTGGTGATACACATGGATCCAAAGGATTAGATTGATTGAGTATTCTATTAGTGGTAATATTTTAATTATTGTTCATGTTCTTGGCTGACTTAGTTGGTAAATCATGTTGCACAAGTGCTAAATTGTGAAATATGGGAGATTTATGATCTCAAGGTGGTAGTTATAGATGGTGGCTATGACCTATAAATAATAGATAGATTTAAATCATTAAATCTAGCACGTTGATTGAAGAAATGGTGAATTAGGTCTCTTCCAACCTAGTTTTTGATATAAAAGTGAATTAGGAAAAATTAGAGGTGTGGATTGTTTATGCAGATGCTAGAGGTGGCTAGAAAAGGGAGAGCTTGATTAAGGGGGAATCACAAGTATTCCAACAAAGGGTTTAACAAAGATCTACATTGTGCTACATTGGAGTTGTATCAGATATGAGGAAGATGTCACTTACATAATTCACAAAAAACTTGTATGGATCATTGTAGTGATTAGATTGTAAGGTAGTGAGCCTTCCATAGGGTTGTAGTCTAAGGATTTTCATTTGAGTAGTGAGATCTAGGTAGTGAGACTAAATGCATGTGTATTCCCCAAATATTGTAATAAGGTTATACTTCTAACAAGGTATTTTCTTATTGTGGGTAATCGACCCCACCGTGGTTTTTTTGATAATAGGGTTTCCATGATAAAAATATTGTGTCAACTTGTGTGGATGTGTTTTTTATTTTTATATGCATGCATGTTTTATAATCTATGTATTTAGATCATATTTAAGGGTACACAAGTTAGAGGGTTTTGATGTTCAAGGGTTTGAGGTTTAAGGTTTTGAGTAACAACTAATTCACCCCCCTCTTAGTTGTTCTTTGTCATAATATTACAAACAATACCACCATGTAAAATGAGTTTGTCTTTCCATTCCAAAGGAAAAGTGAACCACAATATTTGAAGGTTCATGCTTTTTAGAACAATAATCGTAATACTTACAACTTGAGAATCAAGAAAGATTCCTTAATAGATGGGATCCTTTTGGGATCACACTCAAATCCACTTGATCCTCATGTTAGTAACAACCTCATTCTACCAAGAGGAGTTGGTGTTATGGTGTTAGACCCCATGAATGCACCCATGATGACTTGGAGTCCTCCCCAAGTTTTCAAGAAGTACAGTGAGGTGGAGGAATTAAAGAATAGTGAAACAAACATTTCTATGTACAACATGTTTCTTAATTTTACTTCCCAAAGAGAAGTGTTGTTGAGATCCCTTGATCAAACAAAAAAAAAATTCTTCCTTTTTACACCATACACCCTTGTGTCAAATGTTAATATGGTCAAAACTCTTCCTACTTATTAATATGAAATGATGAGCAATGCTAGGAATGAAGATCACTCACTAAAGTATATTATAAAATTAGGAATATCCCCAAAGGTTCACCCTAAAACCAATATGATTAGTAAAACCCAAAAGGATGAAGTGATGCCAATGCAAGATCTAGATTCAAGGATGATTTTTTGGGAAAATGAGGTATTGCTTTATTGTTAGTTGACTCATTGAAGTATGTGAAATTTATATTATGATAAAATACAATGTCATAAATCAAATTTGACCTATAAAGATAATTGCAAGACAAAAATAGATAGACTAGAATCACCTTGAATTTAGAAGAGGAAAAATGACCTCCAGATATGAATTTGACTATCACCGAAGTGCCAGAATCATCTATAGCTCCATATCTCAAAATCTAACGTTTGTAACTATCTGATGTGCAATTTTGATCCAAAAAGTACAAAATAGGTCAAAAAAGTATACCTAATCCTAGAAAAGGTCAGAAAAGTCAACATCATCCTAGACAAGGTCAAAAAACTTGAACACATCTTGGAAAAGGTCAAAAAAGTTGACTTCGTCCCTGAAGGTCCAAATCTGATGAAAATTTGCGAGGGCATGTGACAGTGTTTATAATACTCAAATCCAGATCCATAAGTCCCAAAAATTTTCTTTCACCTAGAAAAGAAGGGGAAAAGGTTGTGGAAAGGGGTTTGCCTTGTTCAAACCCATGATAGGAATCAAGCTTGAAATGAAATTGAAATTTCATAAACGAAAGTAATGTAAACAAGATAAATGTTAGATTCACCTTGCATGAAAAACCCTCATGAATGGATGTAGTAATCAATAAAATCTATGAAGATTCTTGTATGTATGTTTGTATGGAAGAATCAAGGATGCCTTCACAAATGCACATATCTACACTTTCCAATCCTAGATCTTGAATAAATGTATGCTTGATAACCTCAAATGGAGAAAGAGAGAGAGAGAACAAGAGTGAATGTATGGATATTCTTTTTTTCTTTTGAATTCCTCTATTTTTCCATCATGACAGAGAAATTTTCATCAATGAGAGAATATTTCCTTTTCTTGAATGGATCTTGAAGAAATGAAGAATTGGAAATCCTAGATTGGGTACTTTCCTTCAAGTCTTGAATCCACCACTTCAACTAGACAACTTAAATTGCTTGAGATCTTAACTTTCCTGCATATGAATGATCTCTTGAATGTATTTTAATGTGATTTCAAAATGAGACAAGAGATTCCCTTTTTATACTCATTGTAGGATTCAATTTAACTCTAGGTTGACTTGACCGACCTAGTCTAGGACAAGGTTTACCTGGACAACCTAGTCTAGGACAAGGACTATTTGGCCAACCTAGTACAGGTAATTTTTGCCTCAAAATTTTTTAGTATCTAGGAGAGAGTGATAGAAAGAAGAGGTAAAAATTATAGGTTGTTGGGATAAAGATAAATGGTTATTCAAATGTCAAAATCACCAAAATGTGGTCTAAAAGGTCCTAGAGCCTCCAATTATGGGTGCTAACTTTTAGGATGATACATTTAGCCCTCACTTTAATGAGAGTATGAGCTAAAATCATGCTCACAGTGAATTAGATCAAATGAAAAGGATGATCTTATCAATGTCAAGGAGATAAAGAAACATCAAGCACCCAAGTGAGTTAAGTCCTCAAAAAATCCAAAACTTAAATAAGAGAGGCATTTCTCAAAAGAGAGAAAGAGAGAGGGAGGGTGTGATTACTCGCAAAATATGAGTCTAGAAAACCATGTTATGCTAGTCAATCCATCAAAAAGGATGAGGTGGATCATACTGAGGATCCAAAATTCATTCAGTCAAAGGACCAAATGTGCACGGTCAGTCTAATGACCGAATGTGGGTGGTCATTCTAAGGACCAAATGTGTGTGGCTACTCTAAGGACCAAATGTGTTTGCAAAATATGAAACATAGAGAAGAGTGTATGGACCCACATTAAAGAGATTGAAAATTCCTTAATAGGAGCAATGGATTTAACAAAGCATGAATACATCCACAAGAAATGTTTCCATTATGAAAAGCCCCCAAGAAAAGACAAGTTAAGGGAAATGAGCACATGACAAAAGAGAGCACAAAAGGGATCTACCAACTCTGGGGTTAGTATGATCATATGATAATACATAAGATATTATATCAAAATGAAATTTCATCATCCCCCAAAGGTAGTAGAACTACAAGTATAATGGAAGAAAAAACACATAAGAGTTACGAAGAAGAGTCTTTTTGGGGTAACATGACGGAGACCAAAACAAATCAGTTGCTACCATTTTCCATCATCCCAATCAAACAACACAAAGGAACATTTACGAACAATGGAAAATGCATAACATAACACGTAACAAAATATAGAATAGGTGAGATACAAATAGAAGATTGTTTACAAGAAAGGATGGTAGGAGGTAAAACATTTTTAAGCTTCCCCATGCGCAAAACATTTTTAAGTCGCCCTGTGTGCAAAACATTTTTAAACTGCCCTGTTCACAAATTTTTTTTAGATGCCCTATGCATAAAATATTTTTAAGTCACCTCATGTGATAGGATGATAATTTTTCCATATTCCTAAAGATACTTGTTGTGTTTTGTCTAGTTTATCTGTATGATTGTCCCTATGTATATTCCTTAGACTTGTCTTCGTTCCCCTTGGTCAGTTTCATTGTCATGCAGCCAAAAGACTTAAGTTTCATGGTTGAACTTAATAATCTTATGATATTATGCAATATACATATATGGTAATACTATTATTCTCCAATGAATATTTAATCATGTGGTAAATGCATATATATTGCATAATGGATATGTATTGTTCTTGTTAACATTATGATGCATATCAGATCATTAACGAAGAATGACCAACATGGAGTTAAAGCAGTTAGCTATGAAGAATCAATCTTTCAGATGAGGAAGCAGTCATGGGATAAGTTTAAGGATAAAGGTGGTGAAATCCAATCAAAGATAGATTCAAGAGGGATGCTAAATTTGTTCTTCCTGTTGTTGAACAAGTTTCTTGGCTCCTTATTCCTAGGATGTAATAATGTAAATCCACCTATTTATATGCTGTGACTAGTTAGTTAGTAGTTAATCTCTCTTATAAATATGAAGTTACTCTCCTGAAAAAGCAAGATAGAAAGAGAGTGAATTTTTAATATCGTATTCTTTTTTATTTTATTTTATTTTTTATTTATCTTAGTTCAGTTTTCAACATTGTTTCTGTTATATGAATAAAATGATGAAGTTTTGAAGATCAAGAGTTTGTAATTGAGTTCTAGGATCACTCACTCAAGGGGGAAAACTTAGTGAGTAGCCCCTATTTAGTTTTAGTTTACATTTCTACAATATTTAGTTTTAGTTCTAGAACTGGCTTGTTCTTGCAACCACTATAAGTTATTTCCTATGAGTATTCCTATAGCCAAAGAAGGAAAAGTAGTCCTTGTCTGATTCAACTTGAAATTTGTCTTCGTTAGTTGCATGAATTACATTTAGTATTTCATTCTAAAATAATTTTGGTTAAGTTACTTTCAAGTATTTACTTCCTGCAACTTAAAGTAGCATGTCTTTAGTGGGAACTTAATGCACAAACTGTGCAGACCCATTTAAAGTACATGTCCCTGGGTTGATGATTAAATAAAAATTCATAACCAGAAAGATATCTACTCAGATAGGATATCCAATCTCTAAGTTGTGTGATGAACCTAGTTATTAATCCCTTTGTGAATTCAACCATTATTGTCGTCATTGCGGAGGATGGTGTTAAACTAAGAACCTATTGCAATTATGTGTTTCAATTTCTAGTTAATTCCTATTTTTGCACTAGTATAATTTTTTATTTTCAAAACTTATGTTATCCTAAATTAGTTTAGAACCATAAATATACATGCATAGAAGAAGAGATTCTTTATGAATATTTCTTCCTAATTACCTTGAAAATCACTAGGCAAAAACTAGGAAGAAGAAGAAGATAATCCTTATGCTAATGCAACCCCAAATTTAGCCCCTTCTACATATTCCTCTAAAGAAGAGCCAAATCCTTTTTTTTCACATCTTGTCCAAATTCCATAATCCTCCACTTGTCAACACATTTAACTAGAATCAAGTTAATAAACAACTGGCTTCAGTAGTTTATCAACCAAGAGGTCCACCAAGAGGTGTTGGAAAGAGTCACTCTATGATGCATGGTATGTTGGAAAGTGATTAGTTTTGGTAATGTGATTCACTCTTTGGTTGTCATTGATGGAAACACATCTGGGTTTGAGATCAATTCTTTTGAAGATAAGTTTTGGTATGTCTAAAATTGACTAAGTATAGAAGCATGGATACAGTATTGTTTTGGATGTTGAAGACAGAGATCGATGGCTTAAGGAATGCAAGCTTAGAGGAAGATAGTATGAAGTATGAATGACATTTACCTAAGATCAATTTGGTTTTGGATAAGTGCACGGTGAGTTATAAGGAATTGAAGACTGACAGACAAAAAAGAACAACGATACAGAGTAGTTGGACAATAGCGAAGAATAAGGGAGTATGACTTGGACTCCAGGAAATTGAAGTTGTATTTTTGTTGTTTATAGTCTATACTTTGACTATGCAAGAGCGCCGACTATGCATTTGATATTTATTATATTAAATGTATTTTGTATTGAAGGCCAACTTAGTACCATTTGTAATACTCATACTGAGAGCTGACTTTGTAAAGCTGATATATATATATATATATATATATATATATATATATATGTAAGATCTTTTTGGTAAAGATTGAAGTGTATGAGTAGTATTTTTATCTAGAAGGGAAGACATGTGAATGGTAGAGTAGAGAATGGTAGAGCTATAAAGGAACTATCAAAGCATTTGTGATGCTTGTTTTGTTCATGACTGAGAACCTTTTGTAACAGAATTACATTGTAAGAGATGTAAGCTCAGAAGCCTCTAACAAGGTGTTGTGAACCTCTAACAGGGTTTTTATTCCTCTAACAAGGAAATGTACTATGTAATATTCAGCTCCTAACAGGGCTAGGTCTCCTTACAGGGACATTATACTTTAGTACATGCTTGTGGGTATCATCCCCATCGGGGTTTTCCCTTGTCCGGGGTTTCCTCGTAAAAAAATCATGGTGTTATGAGTATTGTGTAATTTGATTATGTTCTTTACTTTACTGGAAATTTATGGTTAATGTTTTAGCTGTGAAGAATTAGTTTAAAGTGCTATTAAACTGATTCACCCCCCCTCTCAGTATAATTCAATCCTAACAATTGGTATCAGAATTTTTGGCCCTTGGAGAGAAAGTCTAACAACTTAAGGGAGATCAGAATGGATTTGAACAGTTTACAAGAGAACTTTGAAGTTACACTTGAAGACCTTGACAATGCTAAAGCAGAAAATGGTGAATTGAAGTTCAACCTTCGAAGAGCTAAGAAATTCATAAAGAAACTGAAAGAACAACTTGAACTTTCTAGAAAATAGAGAGAAGATCTTGTGGTTTAGATAAAAGAAGATTTAGATGAGGAAAATTTAGATCAGGTGAAGCAACTGAAAGAAGAGATTGAGACTCTGAAGCTTGAGAACAAGAATATGGATAAAGAAATACAGATGGAGGAGGATGCTAAGAAGAAAGGTGACGAAACCTTAAACAGTGCTTTGAATCAAATGAAGGACGAGGCTCATAGCTACAAGAACAAATACTTGGAATTAGAGAAACACAATCAGATTGTGAAAAGTGAAGTTGCTGATGCAAAGAAACATATTGAGAAACTTCACACTAGCAGTGATTTGATTGATGAACAATTAGATAAGCAGAAACCTAAAGGTGACATGAATGGTATTGGCTTCAATGGAGTTGAATGTTCAAAGAATCAGGAAGAGAAATTAGATGAGAAGATTGATGCTAAGAAATCATCTATTGAAGAACCTAAAGAGCAGATCAAACCTTTTAGAGGCAGATGCTTTGGTTGCAACAGATTTGGACACATGAAAAGAGACTGCATAGGTAATGCCTATTTTAGAAATTTTTCTAGTTATTGTTTTAACTATAATGGATATGGGAACAAGAAGACAAACTATAGAAAATATGGTTATAGACAAGACAATGGAAGAGAACCTACAATGAAACCTACATGCTACAAATGTAACAACATTGGACACATTGCGAAGTACTGTAAGTTGCAAGTTAATCAAGAAAGAAGACCACCTATATGTTACAAATGAAATAATCCAGGACATATAGTGAACTTTTGTAGGTATAATGGAGTAGATAATAGAAGAACACCACCTCCTATGAAACCTCAAAAGAATGGAAGTGATAATGGTAAGAGTATTGCAGATGTGAAGAGTGATTTTGAAAATTATTTTAAAAAAGCAGAAGGTGACAACAGTGGTAAGATATGGAAGATTAAAGAAAATAGTGAGACATCAGTTCAGGGAGAGTCAGTAGATGCTACTGGATCTTTACCTAAAGGTAGCAAGACATAATTGACATAATTGGCCGATCATGGCCTTAGGGGGAGCATTAAATGCAAAACATTAGAATTTATCCTACCCCAAAATTCATTGATTGAGCTCATGCGAGCTTGTGTGTGAGTTAAGCCGACATCATGGATTATATATCTAAGAATGCATCATCAACCAACTTGTATATTTGGATCATGAGAATTAGCAGCTGACTAGACAGTTTGAAGTGAAAAATAAAGTTATAACCTAACTTGTATAAAGCATTGTTTTATGATCTATTTATCCATCATTTAACAAGGAGTGATCCAAGGAGATCAGAGAGTAGAAGTATTCATATTTTTCTACACCTCCTGTGCCTGATTGATTGGAGCATAAAATTAGATTTCTGTGTGAGAAAGGTATTCTACATCATCTAAACTATGGATGCACCTATGATTTTTGATGTTGTTGATCATCCTATATACAAATTCAAGAAAAATCCTTATAAGTCATGTCAAGAGGATTCAGAAGGAGCATTTTCATAGACCCCTTATGGTGTACTTCATGTAGAAGACATTAGGGCTTACATTCACTGTAAATATGATACATTGGGAGATAATGAAATACTCATTGAAATGGAAGATATGAATGAGAATGGAATCATGAAGGAAGAACGAAAACACATCAGCTAATTGAGTATAATGAAGATTATGGATCTGTGTGACTTTGATGAAAATGAATGGTTTAAAATACTTATGAGCAGGGTTCATGACCAATTCATATGGATGGGTAGCCGACCTGTGAAAATATGTAGTGACCTAATTCATGAGATTACTGGTTTAGATATCACTAGAGTTGTACCTGTTGTAGAGAAACACGTCAAGAAAGAAGTCAAAACCCTAACACACTCGAAGTGGGATAGAAGGGAAATGATAGTAAATGATATTTTCCAACAAGATGTAAGGTTGATTGCAATGATACTTGATTACAAATTCTACTACAGTAGCAGAGCTTACTTAGTGTCAGCTGGAGTGATTATGATGGCATGGAGAATGATAAAAGAAAACATAGTACAATCTATGCCAAGTATTGGCACAACAATTCCTTTAAAATGTAAAGCTTGTGAAGAAGGACAGAACATAAACTTTCAGGTTTGGATCATTATTGGTACACATGTTCATTCATATTGAGCACAAGTTTCCAGGTCTACATCCTAGTGGCTAGAAATTTGGAGTACCTACTGGTATACTAATCTCACAGAGTTACAAAAGACAAAACACTACTTGGGTAGATGGAGAACTATTTGCAATGATCAAAATTCTACAAAGACAAATGAAGAGTAGATACAGACTACATGAGGACATTGTTGAGAAGTATAAGGATACAATTTGTTTTATGGTTGAAATAGAATGTGTATGTTTTTAGGTAGTTACACCTAGGAAGAAATGGTGGTACCCTATGGGCTATGAAGTGAGTTCTGAAGTACTCACCATGAAAGTAGAACATATTCTTGCATCAGAAGTTGATACATAAAAAGAGAGATAGGGAACCTATGAGGAGAAGTCAGAAAAGGTAAGAGAAGAACAATTTAGAGGATCAAGGAAAAGAAAAATTTCTAACCTTATTCATGACTGTGGTATAAAGGTTGGTCTGTCAGAGGAAGAACTTAAGGAAGTAAAGAGGAAGATCGAAGAGAGATCCCTTGGAGTGGCAAGTGGAAGCATTGATGCCCCTTCCACCCCTAAAGTAATTATGGTTGACAATACACCTCCATCTTAACCACAGACAAAGAAAGCAAAGGATGTTACTCCTAGAGTAACTAGATCTAGTGTGTAGGCAAAAGAGAAGAATGTAGCTGAAGAAGAGACGAAACTTGAGAGGAATAAAGCATGGAAACCTAACATAAAAATGCTAGAGAAAAGAGAAATTGAACAAGGAAAATTGGTTTCAATTGAAAAATATTATGACAGGTTTGAAGAAGAAAACAAACTGAAATTGAAGACATTGTGATAGAGCACATGTTTAGCTTCAGAAATACCCTTTTGGAAATTGAAGGAAGCATACCTTCAGTGTTGTATACAAAATTAGTAAATAGAAAACACTTGGCACAAGTTGAAGATGATTGGATTAGGAACAAGGAGATTGATAACATGCTACCTGTATTATCAGTACTGGAAAGAGACAATATAATCAAAGAATTGAAACCTCTATTGAGAACAAAGATCAGATTAATGAAGATAATGGCAAGGAGGTATGATGAAGTAACTGAGGAAACTCAGAAGGCACTTGAGAAGATCTTATTAAAAACTACTTTTGACAATCCCCCACCTGCCAAGACAAATTTGCCTACACAATTAGGAATGGATGAAAGCTTAAAAGAAAAAGGAGCTAATGATGATAAGAGTAAAGAAGACACTACTATAGATTTATATGTTTTTGGTGTGGCAGTAACACTAGACCCTTCACAAGATGAAAATGACCCTTTTGCAGGAACCATGGACATTTCTATTGTTGACGAACCTGAAAAGGAAGAGGAAAATAAGGAAGATAAGTAGAAAGAGGATGAAGGATAGAATAATTACCAGAAAGAAGATGAAAAGGAAAAGGTAACTTCACCATCTAGTTCATTGTTGGCAAGTAGTAATGTAAATGTTGACAGCATGGATGAAGATGAATTGATGAAACTATCATTCACCATACTGAACAAAGCAAAGGAGAGATCAACACAGAAAGAAGATAAGAAGACAAAAGTGATTTCAAGAGATATTGATACTATGAATACATTGCTTCTAGTACCTTTATTATTCTAGAACAAAGATGATATTGAGAAATTGAAAGTCACACTTGATGAGTTTGATGACCACTTTGAAAATTTGCTGAAAATTGCAGAGGAGAAAGCAGAGAAAACATATGAAGAGAAGAAGCTAATAAAAGTATGCAAGTCCATCTCATGGGACTTAGGAATTGTGAAAACTTGTTTGAAAAATGCAAGGAACTACATTGCACATGGGAGAAATTTATTTGGTTACAGTATGAATCCTATTAGACACATTCAAAATGTTGAAGACTTTATTGCCAAGGAAAGGGCAACCTTGAACAGTTTGATAGATGGTTGTGAAACATCTTCACAAACCACTACAGAGTTAGACATTGAAGTGACAAAGATATTAGCCAAGATCAGTGTATTGGAAAATGAGAAGGAGAGAGTACTGAACAGATTCAATTTGCTGAGGAACTTTATAACTCCGAAGCTATCAATACTTGAGGCACATCTAACATATTTGGAAAAGACTACATATTCATTGAGAAAAGGCTTACCAATAGACTTGAAGAATGCTAAAACTATGTCATTTTCATTGAATGGGTTGATTCACATTTTGTTCAAGACATGGAGCTTAGAAGTGAAGATTTTGGAAGATTCCTTCCAAGACATTCTGAAACTGGTAAGCAGGAAATGATACTTATTTATATGCACCTTTGTCATTGTTGTCAAAGGGCAAGAAGAGAATATATATATATATATATATATA
>MU223399.1:3352-15065 GCA_018584345.1 Thuja plicata
ATAAATATAGATATCACAATAGCTGAGAAACATAAATATAGATATCACAATAGCTGAGAAACATAAATGTAGATATCATGGTCACAATTGTTTGGAGACACAACATAATTCAGTGGTATACCCAGACGATGCAACGCAACCACTACTCCTCTAATTCAAAGTTGGCACTACACGATCCAAAAACCATAGATAAGGAATAAATTTTATCTATGATTTTTGGATCATGCAGTGCCAACTTTGAACTGGAGGAGTAGTGGTTGCATTGCATCATTTGGGTATACCACTAAATTATGTTGTGTCTCTAAACAATTGTGACCATGATGCCTACATTTATGTTTCTCAGATGTTGTGTCCCAGGATCCCTTATGACCCTTAACAACCCTTTACGATCCCTAAGAATACATCTTAAAGATCTTAAAGTGTCATAAAGGGTCATAAGAGTGTCCTAGGAGGGGCTAGATGAGCTTCCACCTTCACGTGGTTGGCCTTGTTAAGTAGAGAATATTAAAGTATTCTCGAAACCAAGTGAAGCTCAAACTAACATACCTTTATTATTTAATCAATGCTAAGAGACACATGAAAGATGTGTGATTACTGAGGGGGTTTTCATTGATTGACTGCATACATAGGGAAGCACGCGTGGCACCATAGGAGCTTTCATATTTGGGGATTTTATCATTCTACCTTTATGAGATCAAAACATTGAGCTTGTGTGTACCATTTTTATATTTACGCTGTGTATTTTTTTTATTTGGATCATTCTATAATATATATATATACATTTTTTTTTAGCCAAAAATTAGTATTGGTTGCTTTTTCCACGTTCGTCGCTCTATGACCGCTGTCAATTTTGACAAACTTTGGTTGCAAAGGAGAAACACTGTGTTTGATGTTTCGACGAGACTGCTATGTGCTCGATGTTTGTTCTGACCACCATTGGTCACAATTGCGATGAACATTAGTCGCTAGATAAAAGGTTTGATCTGCGATTCTTCCAGCTTCAAGCGATTTTTTAGACGAAGATTTGGTCGATAATTCAACCACTACGAAGGTTGATATATCGACGATTTCTTTTCCTGTCGAAAAAATTTTGACAACAATTTTTGTCGTCGATTCGACCAATGGGTCTCAAAAATTTGACTAATCCTCGTCGAAAAATAGGGTAAAATTTACTAGTGATCTGCGCCATAGACTAGAGAAAATGGTGTGGCTCCTATTGATGTTTGGATACTTGTTCTATAGGCCCATAGTGCCAGATTTAATTTCAAATGCCAGCCTCTACCAGACTTACTCACAGTTTTATGCAAGATTTTCAAGATGTTCTTATTTGAAGCCTCAGCTTGTCCATTACCTTGAGGATAATAGATTGAAGATAAATGTTGAGTGATGTGAAACCATGTACAAAGGTCCTCAATATCTTAATTTTTGAATTGTCCCCCATTGCATGTTACAATAGAAGAGGGTATCCCATGTGTACGAATGATGTAGTTCAAGATGAACATGGCCACCTATTTTCCAGTGGCTTTGATTAGCAAAACTGCCTCGACCCACTTAGTGAAATACTTAGTGGTCGTGATGATGAATTTGTGTCCACTTGAAGAATTAGAATAAATCTATCCAACAAGATCAAAGGCCCGTTACTGAAATGGCCAATGTGTTATAAAAGGAATGAGTTCTCTATCTGGAGTATAGATAAGGTTTCCATGTGTTTGACATTTGTGACTTAATACTATAATTGCCCTCATATTATGCATAAATCAGTGACATTCAATCCTAGAATGGAAGATTCAATGATTGTCATGCAAAGTTCATTTTAGAGCACAAATGAAGATTATGTAATTATCTGTGAGATTATGAACTAAAATGGACAGCATAAGAGTGCATTTAGAATTCTAGAAATTAGAGCGGCATAAGAGTATAATTGAAATTCTAAGAATTGGGGCCAATTGAGCTCAAAATTCAATCCTTTTATAGAAGAATTTGAGAGATGAGTGGTTGAGATGTATTTGTGAAGAGAGGTAGAGATTGAATCTTTGGTGATCCCCGTGAGTGAACTCTCATTGGTTCATGGATTGACTTTCCATGTGCAAGTGATGAGTTGTAATTAGAGACTTTATTTAATTCCTTTTAATTAATTACTTTAGCCAAGGATTTAATTGTGTTATTTGATTTAAATAGGCCAAGGTAATTAATGTGAGTTAGTGATGAGATCACTTTGATTTTTAAGAAATTAAATTGATTTTAATGAATTATGTCAATAATTGAATAATTGACTTGACATAATTAGGGGTATGATCACACTTAGGACAAATAGGGTCTCTAGTTAGAATAGACCAAATTAGGGTGGTTACATTGGTCAGACTTGTATGGGCAATGATCTCCTATCTTCTTCTTGACTGGGATCAAAATGGATGCATCCACCGGTATCCATTTAATCTAATATTTCAGAAATATCTAAATGGTCGGCATATACAAAAAAAATTTAAAATATTTACAAAACAAGATATTCTAGAGACTTCTATATAGGATGCCATAGTAGAAATTAATATTTCTAACATCAAGCTTAATATCTATGCATGAAATCAAATCAAAAATAGTTATACCAAAGCAAAGACTTCGAATTGTGTCATTGTTTCTTTGATATTTGCTTGAAAGCTTGATATGCAGGTTTCCCTTTAAATTAGTATAAAAATGATCTAGAAAAATAATAAAATGGTAAAGACATTTTCTTCAAGATAATAGATAAATAAAAGAGTGTGCGATGTTATGTTCGTAAATAGGAGATACTTTCTCAACAAAATTGTGACTTATTTACAAGTGTTTAACAAAATATACTGATGAACATCTCATGCTTAAGACTTGACCCCTCATAAGACTTGACATAAAGAGAATTCAACTACTACTTTCAATATGATGTGTTCTCACGGAGATCTGTTTCTGCTTCTATTTGATGAATGTAATCATTTGAATACTCTATGAAGATTTTTAAAATGCTTTTCTTATCTACATTTTTCTGGGCTAGAACACCAGATAATGAAAAATATTATTTTACCTTAAAAATGGTAACCTACTGTTGCAAACATTTTTCTGTTAAGTATCATAAGCCAAATTGTGACGAGCATGACATCAATCTCTTCTCTCTCTATATATTTTTTAAATTATGCAAATGCAAGGGAGCATTCTACTAAATTACAGCTGATTGTGACTTTCTTCCCCTCATAAGATATGTGAATCATGTAGACATATACTTCTAAACTAAATTAATATCCATAATAGAAACTATAGACTTGTTATATAGAAGATTGAGAATCACATAAGTACTTTCAAAATAAAACATTTTTCATGGCCAATCATTATACTGAAAAGAACATTGTGAATTTGTTTACCATCACAATGAAAATGTTTGTTCGAAGTTGAGCTAAAATTTATCATCGATGGATAGAAGATTTAAATGTAGCTAAAAACGAAATCCTGAAGGCTTCCAGCTGGTGAAGAAAGTAGCTATTCCACTCCACGTCACACATTATTAGGCTCAGATGAGGTTACAAAGCTTATTCATACATATTTTTTATGCTATTGTAGAACAGATTTATTTATGCTATTGTAGACACTCCTTAATGTAATTAAAAGTACAAAGCTATAAAATGACACAGGTTTTTGGTGTTATTGTCTGTAGGAGATATTAATCCCAACTATCTCAACCGTACAGTCAGTTTTGTATTCTCTGATCAGTTCTGTATTCTTGATATGCACTTCTAAATCTATCTTGCTAGTAGATTTGAATAGATTTTCATGTACTCAGCAAGTTTCCCACACTTTATGGGTGGTGTCAAAAATAATATATTAATCTGCCTTCTCCATGGTAGAAACTCACTTCTAAATAGGGGAAAAGATTCTGTAGTCGCTTAGGCTAATTTTGTGTACTTAGAATTCTTAAACTGTAAGTCAGATTTTTCGGATTTTTTCGGTGTACCTCCGTAGATGAGTGAAGTGCTTAAAGTTAAGGTTTTGGCTTTTGGGTATTCACTGATCTCTCTGTAGGGATCATGGTCCAAAAGTGTCATTTCAAAATGCTTTCCCGATACCAGCTATGTTCTTCACCAATAATGGTTCACTCAAAAATGCCAGTACTTGTGGTCAAATGTTTTAATAGACGTTAAAAAATGTCCCAATAGTAATGCAGAAATGGACCAATTACTGAGTCATTTCCCTTATATGATAATGCATTGAGGCTCTCTGCCAAAAAAGAGTCCAGCAATGTATAAGTTACATGTAAGGTTGTAATGGTGTTAGAATGAAAGTCCACAAGCTCAATTAATATAAAGTCTGATTTAGTTTAATGAATATAAATCTTGTGTCTATTTTGTTTGATTTCTTCCTCTGTATCGTTGATTGTAGACTCTTTCTACTTAAAAAAAATACAGAGCTAAAAATTAATACAGGTTTTATTTATGTCGTTGTAGACATCCATCGATATACTAAAGTTCAAAATGAATGTTAAATTTATTTAAGGTTAAAATACATCTTATTTTAATTCTCAATTTACTAAATTTTCTTTTATTTTTTTTACTATATAAACTATTCATTATTCAAATTGCAAAAGCATATTTTGAAAGAATATTTTTTTTCCAAAACACGAATAAAGCAATATAACTTGATACCAAAATCTTTATAAAATCATTAAATATTGTAATAAAATGCAATGTGTTTTGAAATTATACTGCAAATGACAAATCCAAATGAGATAACAATCCCTTTTTTTAATATGAATGAAAGTAGAGCAACAATGTTGGCCATTAAAAAATGGCTAGTAATCTTGACAAATAAAAGTATTAAGGATATAAGTTTTTAACATTTTATGATAGACAATTCACGAATATAAATCATTAAAATTTTGAAGATGATGTAAACTAGTGATTTTTATCATTTTGTGTGTAGATTTTAAATTTTATTTTGAAATTTTTTGGAATTGATTTGTATTCATTAAATCATCTCCTTTAAAACTAGTTTTTACCATAAAACAACATTTTTAAAGAGTGACATTCACTTACTCCTGTATACTTTTTTTCTAAAAGGGCTAAAGAAGTGAATTTTTCAAATTTAGATTTGTAACACTGATATCCGGTGATTGTGATTGGTTTCATTCAATTATTTTGAATATTTTGTATTTTATTAAGTTTTAAAGTGACGTTAACTATAATTTAGATATTCTATTGACTTCTCCTCCAACATTCTTCCGTTCTCAGGGTCAGACCATTTCCCAATCAATTTAGAGCTCAAGTTGATCAGGTCTATGGTCAAATCTTCTTTCAAGTTTGAAATAATGTGGTTATGTGATAGCTCCTTTTTTCCAATGTTGGAGTTCTAGTAGAGAAACACACCTTTTTTTAGGATTTAAGGATGTTCCTGTTGGATGTTGTTTGAATTGGTTACATTGATGTTGTTGGCATTCATGTTTTTTCACTCATGTCAACATATGTTTCTTTGGAGGAAGAANTATGTGATAGCTCCTTTTTTCCAATGTTGGAGTTCTAGTAGAGAAACACACCTTTTTTTAGGATTTAAGGATGTTCTTGTTGGATGTTGTTTGAATTGGTTACATTGATGTTGTTGGCATTCATGTTTTTTCACTCATGTCAACATATGTTTCTTTGGAGGAAGAACGGACTGGTTGTTACCATTGTATGATGACTGACAGAATTGTACAGATATTGTACGCTTGAATCAAAATGAGCGAAGATGATGATATGTAGAAGGATGTATGGGGATATTATTTCTAAGGTTGCTTGGATTAATATTGTATATTGTATGAGTTACAAATATTTTCGTGAAGACTGGATACTGGACTGTGACAGTGATGCTTGACAGGGTGAGTCTCTATGTTTTGACTATATCTTATGAGCGATGATGATTCAGGTTATGCGAGCTTAAGAGATGATAAAAGACATCTTATGGAATTTTTGTTATGGATCTCAAGTCGTATGATTGTTGGCAACGTCAGTTGTGGTGTGTAATCTAGAGGAGACCTATTTGGGGCCGACTTCAGAGATGTAGCGTGTATTGTGGATTGCGAGCATGGATTACAAATCTTGGATTATATTTGATTAATTGTAATTGATTTTTACTTGTTATAGGTATCGTGTGTATCTTAGCAAGGGGTTAAATAATTATTTGTATATTGGGAAAGCTTAATTGGCCGACCTAATCAATGATCGTAATAGGGTATATATGAGAGATCTTTTCTTTTGAAAAGATGTGTGTGTATGTCTGTGTGCATGGAAGAGGCGAATTAAGAGACATAGAAGTATAGAAGCTGTGAGCTTGATTGTCTATTAGATGTAGAGTAGAGAATGTGATTATTATACTTCATTGGAACTGACCAAGCAAAGACAATTGGTATCAGACAGTTCACTTGATTGTATATTTTCTATATACACTTGTGTTTTGGACTATAAGTCCTTGAGGGTGGCTTTAACCTTCTTTAGGCAGTGTGCCTGGGAAGTGAGCCCACTATTTCTCTTGACTCCTAATAGGGTTTGTCCTTTAGCAAGGATTATGTACTATAATGCATTAATAAGATCCTAACAGGGCTAAATCTTTTAATAGGGATACTATACTCCCAGTACATTAATTAAGGGTGCTAATTTTCACCAGGGTTTTACCTTTAACAGGGTTTCCTTGACAAAAAGGGATTGTGTTACTGTGTTGGCATTTACTGTGTTATCATTTGGATTAAAGCTTTGGTTTATAAAGTTTAATGTTTAATAATCTATCTCAGAACTGATTCACCCGACCTCTCAGTTGTGTTGGTGGACTATTATTCCTAGCAATTAGTATCTGAGAAACTGGTCCTTAGAGAGAAATCTTAACAGCTTAAGGTGATCCTGAAAAATGGCTTACTATAGGAAGGATAGCCCAAAATTTGATACTAAAAACTTTGACGTTGGAAGAAAAAGATAAGAACACATTTTCTATGTTTTGGAATCGACTACCATATGATAACTAAAAGGAAGGAATGGATGAAAGATGAGGATGAAATGGATAAAGCTACTGAAGATGAAAATAAGTTATTCTCATGTAACATGGTCGCAAGAGAAGCATTTATTAGTGCACTTTTTGAAGGCAAATTCACAGAGGTAAAAGATTTAGATTTTGCACATGAAATTCGGACAAGATTGGAAGCACTATATGAAGGAGATAAGTTTACAAAGCAGACGAAGTTACAAAACTAGAAGAAAAAGATGGAAACATTGAAAATGAAAGATGATCAGAACATTAGAACATATGCATAGAGAGTTGCTGAATTTATTACTGGCATCAAGAACTCTGGAGGTACTTACAGTGAGGAAGAAGTGATTACAAAGATTCTTAGATCCCTAACACCTATATACAGAACTAAAGTACAAGCTATTGAAGAGATTATACCTTTGACAACGAACTTCAACAGAGAGATGTTGATTGGGAAAATAAATACCTTTGAGGCCGCAAAACTGGGAGATTCTCTACCTAAATTTGAGTCAGCATTCAAGGCGACAATGCATAGAAACAAAAAGACCTTCTCAGGAATTGCGAGCACCAGCAGTAGTGACTTAAGAGAAGAACTTGGAGAATATGCTGATGAATGGGAACATATACAAGAAGAAGAAATATAGATAGATGAAATTGTGACCTAGATTGCTAGAAGAGAAAAGAGAGGTAAGGGTAAATTTTAAGGAAAGTTGCATTTGAGATGTTTTTCATGCAACAAGATAGGTCATTTTTCATTGCGGTGTCCTACAAGGGTTCCAAAGCATAAACCTAAGTTTTTCAAATCTAAGTATTCAAAGGATAAGGAATGTTATTATGCTAGTGAAGATGTTTCTGATGATGAAGCTATTGACTATGATGAGATTGGATTCATTGCTATTAAGGATGATGAACCTATACATGAGGAAAGAGGCTTAGTATCTCGTGTTCAAAAGAAATCTGAATGGGTTATAAATAGTGGTTTTTCACATCACATGACTAGAGATAAAAATAAGTTTGTTAATTTGAAAAAGTATGATGGTGGTGTTGTAATATTTGGTGGAAATACTCCTAAGCTTATCATTGTAGTTGGATCTATTTCTCTGGATGGAAAAACTAATAGTGAAAATGTGTTTCTTGTTGATGGACTTAAGCATAATTTGTTGAGTGTTGGAAAACTAGTGGACAAGGGTTATAAATTGAACTTTATTGATGAGAAATGTTCTATCATAAGTAATTCAAGAGACTTGATTGCATGTGGTACTAAATCTAGAGGTAATGTATTTGAATTGAATACATCTGAGGCTTCTTGTTTTGTTGCAAAGGTTGATAATAGTCATGGCATAGAATAGTTTGTCATGTTAACTTTGATAATATTGTGAAAGAAAGTATGACTAATGTAGTTAGAGATCTACCTAAGATTTTGAAACCATCTAACACTATGTGTAGAGAGTGTGTTATGAGGAAGCAAACTAGAATCAGTTTTAAAATAAAATCTTACTCACACCAATCAGTTTCACATTTTTTTCATCATCGTCTTTCTAGCTCGTCTAAAGATCTTGAGTTGTATTTTTTTATTATGATAGGTACACATAATTCATTTTTTCTATATGTATCATTTAATTGTCATTAATATTACATTCACATGATTAAATATTTCATTTATACCATTTTATTTGGTATATTATCAAAATTTCTTTTTTTTTTCTAGTAAAACCTACCTTCCTCATCATAATTTGAGCACAAACTAAACTTTAAGTTCAGGGGGTGTCATACGAATTTTGTAAAGTACATGTGAGCTATTCACATGATTAGATAAGTAGAAGTTAGCTTTAAAGGGTAATTTTAAATATAGTAAGATGACATGTCCTATGCAATGTGTTTTGATTTTACACTGCATACCACTCTATCTGTGAGCTAAAATATTAATTATGCAAGAGAATTATGACTCGCATGTGTGAAGAATTTTGTAAATAAATAATTGAAAAGAAAAGGTTATATTAGTTGTAACATGTTGAGTCTAGAAAAACATTGAATTTAGTTTGTAGAGTGGATTTTATGTTTGTAGAGTGGAGTTTATGTTTTTCTGTAAAAGGGTGCATAGTGGATTTCAATTTACAAAGAGGTTTTTGGTAAATTTACTTGGGAAAGTACAAATTAAGGAATGAATAATTGTGTAGAAACAACAAGAAGACATAAATGACTATGGGTGGTGATCTAATTCAAAGGAAATCAACCAAACATAAGCTAGTACTTGAGGATGTTGATAGTTTGTCTTTGTTTGAAAGGTCAAGATGGATTCATTATTTTTTAAAGATGAATGAGTATAATCATGCAATGATTGAATAATTTTTTGAGACCTTTTTCAATAATTAATCAATTGTTAAAGGTCTCAAGGTGGACACTTCAGAGGTGTCTATATTAGAAGTTTTAGGATTCCCTAGGATGAGAAAATAATACCCACCATCACCAGATGCAAAGTCCACTAGAGTTGAGATCGCCAGACCAAATGAGTAATTTCAATCTCATAGCTAGGGCACACAATGAATGGCATTGCCTCTTCTATGGAGAGAAGTTTCTACCCACATTATCGTGTACACACATGCGATGGAAGTCACTCTCTTTTATATACTTCTCATTTTATATTGACGAGTCATGTGTACCATAATAGGCTAGTTAATGTACCCAATTATTTGCATAGAATGTTAACCAAAATAGAAACTAAGTATCGAATGAAATGGACATAGTGTTCCATGTTGTACGACTCTTTAGTAGTACTTTGAGTGAAAATAAGTCTTTCTTCTCGATACCCTAATATCTCATGGCAAGAATTTGAGGAGTGGGATAACCTACCCAATAGAATCCGCAAGAATATTCCCCATGAGAAAGTAATGGGCGAAGGGGATGAGCATATAGTTAACTAGGATGGTCCATGAAATTATAAAATCAAGGAATAGAGAGTAGAGATGAGGGTTTGAATCCTCCTGGATTTTCCACAACTAAAGGAATTTCACATAGCCATAAGAGATAGAAATTTTTTTTAAAAAAACTTGTAAACAAACAAAGTAGTGTCAAGGGTACCCCTGGACAAAAGTCACCATAGACATTATAGGTACACCTACAACCTCAGGGGAATAAAATAAACTTTCTTCACTAGAACAAGACACTTCATATCTCAAGACCTAGTTGAGGAAGTGGAAGAGCTCAACTTCTTCCTCTTCTAGAAAGAAGCATAAAAAGAAAAAGGTGCATAAACCCTCTAGGGTGAAAATCCCTAAGTATAAAAAGGAAGAACAAAGGGATGAGGAGTCCCAAAGTGAGATAAAAATACAAGGTGAACATATTCCTAGTCAATTTTTGAATAAGTCAATTATTGAGTGATCTACCAATTTCACTAGTTACTCTAAGGTCATTCCTTGAATTTACTTTTTAAGATTTCTATGAGATATGCAAGATCAAATCTGTGAGTTTTATCTACATAAATTAGTTGTAACCTATTATTCTAGATGGAATCCTTTATTTTATGTTGGAGACATAAAAATAAGAGTTTTAATATCCTATTTGTAGAATGAGAAGGAGAGAGGTGACCTATCACAAGCTTGAAAAGAACCAGAAAAATAATCGCCCACTTTACATCCAAGTAGAGGATGAGAAACCAAAAAAAATTAATGAGTGGGTAGACATGTTATGTAGGAATGAAGTTATGCAAAAAATCCATTACATGATGACATCTGGATAAAAGAATTGTTGGCTACACTAAGCATGGAAATTAAGAATGTGTGTTAGGAGAGGTAGTCTAAGTTGATCAAGGCACTTAAAAAGAAAGAGCCCCATATAATTTATAATTGTATAACATTAGAATCCCAAGTGACCAAGCTCACTAAAGAAACATTTGATACTCAGAGTAGTTGGCTCCCACATAAATTTCATTCACCAATCCTTCTTTATCCAGTTCCACATTGATTAGGAGGAAAATTGGTGAAGTTCAATGAGGAACAAGAAAGGTGGAAACAAATCAAGGGTTGTAAAGGATTCGACATGATAGAATCTATTGGAGTCACACAAGCTATGGACTTCAAGGTATATATGTTGTAATAAAATAGTAGGTCCTCACTTCTTGAGAACAAGAAGATGTCTAAGTTGAGGGTGTGATGATCCTAAAAAATCTGTCTTCTAGAAGCATCTTGGGTTAGTTTTATGTTTTTTTATCAAACTTTGTGAAGAAATTTTTATACTTAAACATATTATGATGAGCCTATAATGATATTTGATATATATAATATGATGGTATATGGTATATCTATAAATCTTTGCGATGTGGTAACTAATTCCAATTTTATGATGCTTTGGGTTTAAATTGGAATGTTTGTGTATTGTCTCTATTCTCAATAACATACAAATTCAAAGGAGGAATGGTGAAGGAGAACCCTAGAAAAACTAAGTTTTCCTTTGGCATTCCTGGACTCCCTCAAGTCCATAGGACATGTTATTCTTAGAGATTTCTTATTGGACACATCTTTGTAAGACCTAGTCCCAAGATTGGCATTTATAAGCCCTTGGTCAACCTGTTACCCAAATTTCTACATGCGGGGAAAAAGTAAAATTTGCATAAAAATACATCTTTTTGACATTACTGTTCAGCCAATGCAAAAGAAATACATTGCTATTACATTCATATTATCAGATTATATTTGTACTCTAAGTTTTG
>MU223399.1:24562-45642 GCA_018584345.1 Thuja plicata
TCAAATAGGAACCGGCCTAGAATCCAGAGACTCTTCCTCATCCATAGTTCACCCACAGCTAGAGGAAGTTTCCATTGTGAGGATGGAATTGTCGTGTAGCCCTAATGCCTGATTTAGGGTGACAATTTTAAGCTTGAACACAACCATTGGTCAACTAGTGTCCCAAACCTTAGAATTAGGTAAATTTGTTATATTTTCATGTTTTTATATGTTTTGGTCCATAAGTGATCATAAATTTTAGGTATAGACCAAGTTTGGTCACCTAGAGTGCAAAATTGCAAAATATTGCAAAATTGCTAAAAAGTTGTCAAGCAACTTTGACAACTTTTGTCAAACATTGTAAAACTCATTCCCAAACAGCTAATTAGTTTTAAAATGGGATGTAACCATTGGGAATTCCTACATAAGCCTTTATAGGTGGGTGGTAGGCTGATTTGATGTAATTTTGGCATTCAAATCAATAAAATCAACCAATTTTCCTGTAATTTTGAGAAATAGTCAATTTGTACAGATGGGTACAGAAGAATTGGAATGAAGGGTTAACAGATTAAGGTATCCTTGTGAATAAGATTTAATTTACAATTTTTCTCATTTTTTAATCTTATATCCTTTGAAAGTTATCACATTTTTACTCTCCCTTCTTGGTTTGTAGGCCCTAAATCAAGGTTTCTTAGAAAATTGTGCATATTTCTTGTTTCCACCATGGGAATCTAATGACCCTTGGTGGAAATAATGTTTTGATATTTATCTTTAAGATTATGCAGGTTTGGTTTGACAAAATGGAGGGACATGGGTTTTCCATTATGCCCTAGGTGTACATGTCCGTGTGTGCACCAACCAGCGAATTAGGACAGTCTGCATAACTTTCCTTTGGGGATTCACCAAGACCTATAAATTGGTGTTGAAGACCCTTATGTACACCCTCACATGATCTAAGTGTTTTTTTGGATATTTTTTGCATGGAAATAGCACTTGTAGTGCAAATGCAGACCTAATTAGGCCTAATTACCTTATCAAAACTAAGTGTTTTCTTGTATTCCTTTCATTTATATGTTTTGGTGCTTAAGTATAATCCATTTGGGCATAAAGGGTGTCTGAATCCCTATTTTTTTTAGAGTTTTATGGGGTTTAATCTAAAACTAAGTCCAATTTGCTAACTGAGAAGGCTACAAGCAAGAATTTGGGTTTTCAAGGCAACTATGTTCAAAGGGTTGCACAAGTTGAATGGGATCATTGAATCCTTTTCTTAGGGACCTAAATAGACCAAATCCTAGAGTGTAGGTCATCCCTGGTCCTTGGAGTAACTTTATGGGGAATTTGATTAATTCTATCATGTGTGCCTAATAGCCAACTATTGGAAGTTGGGGTTGAAGACTTGTGTGAGCCTAGTGATTAGGTTCCCCTATTGGGAATAGGTTGTGATAGCCTAGAATAAATTCATTTTTGTACTTGTGATAAGTGTAGAGGAACTTTGCATATTGGGAACACCTAACTTGGTGGTGTACTTCTTGAGTTTGAAGATTTGAAGTATCTACTTGTCTCTTTTGGGACTTCTAGCTGCCCACTTTGCATCAAGTGGTATTAGAGCTATGTCTACTCCTAAGGAAGAAGAAATCCCTACAAGGGTTACAAACATAGAACTTGCAAGGATGGTGAGAGAATAGAGGGAAGAGAATGCAACCCTGACTAGGAGGCTTCAAGAACTTTAGAACAAAGTAGAGAGGGGAAAAGAAGACATGTCTGATGGGGAAGAAGGGAGTGAAGAGGAAGATGACACTCTTGATCAAAATGAGAACATCCCTACAGACCAAAGACCCCTCATAGATGCCCTAAAGTCTATGGGGAGAAGAACCATGGATGAGAAGTTGGACTTGCTAACTTTCAATGGAAAGATGAATGCAAATTTGGCCTTAGAATGGATTGAGGTCTTAACAAGCTTCTTTAAATGTGAAGACATCTCTAAGAAATAGAGAGTAAAGATGGAAAAATCCAAGTTGAAGGGAGCAGCCCTAACTTGGTGGAATTTCATCCAAACAAAGAGGGTGAAGAATGGTAGAAACATGATCACTTCATGGAACAAGATGATAGCACTGATAAAGGAGACATATGTACCTAAAGATTATGGGGTACAACTCCATAGAAGGAAGAAAAACCTAAAGTAGAAAGACATGGATGTAGGCTCATACACTGAGGAGTTCCTAAAAATATGCATGAAGACTAATGCAATAGAGAATGAGGAAGAAAAGTTAGCAAGGTACATGAATGGTCTCAAAGTGTCCATTCAAGAATAACTTAGCCTACACTTCCCTACATCAATAAACAAATGTTATCAAATGGAAATAAAGGTAGAGTAGAAACGGAAAATAAAGCAAGACTTTGGAAAGGGGAAGAGCAATGATGGTGGAAAGAATTTTAGAGGAAGAGGTACCTCTTGTGATAGAGGACAATATAGTGGCAGCAGTAGCAAGACACCTGACCAAGGCCAAGGAGATAAAGAAAAAAATGAATCCAACTTCAGAGGAAGGAGACCTTTCAATAAAGGGGGAATAAATGTAGGAAGAGGCAATGGACCTCTGAAATGTTACTACTGCAACCAACTTGGACACCATGTAGGAAGGTCCCCTGAGAAAAGGAATAACAACAATCAAGGGGAAAGGAGGACACAACTCATTCAAGAGGATAAGCAAGAGGACAACACCAATCCAAGGGATCTAGAACCAGAGGAAGGAGGGTGTTTGATGATGAGGAAATTTTTTCTGTAAGTACCACAAAGCCAAGAACCACCTCAAAGGAAGAACCTCTTCAGGGAAAAAATCAAATACCATGGCAAGGTATGTAATCTATTGATAGATTCTAGTTCAACTGAAAATTGAGTGTCTTTTGAAATGGTTCAAAAAATAAATCTACCTAAGAAATCACACCCCTTTTCCTACCATGTCTCTTGGCTAAACAAAGGTCAACAAACTTTAGTAACTAAACAAGCATGGATAGAATTTTCCATAGCAGATTTCAAAGATAAAGTATTTTGTGATATAGTGGAAATGGATGCTTCCCACATCTTACTAGGTAGACCTTGGAAATATGATGTGGATTCCACACATCATTGTAGGAAGAACACCTACTCCATCACCAAGAATGGGGAAAATTTTACCATGAAGCCCCTTCCTAATGCTAAAATAGAGAAAGAACCTACTATTATCACCTTGGGCGAAAAGGAAATGTTGCAAGTATTAAAAGAACCTAAGACTGAAGCTTTTGTCCTAATTTCTAATCCCAAGGATAGCATAAGATCTGATGATAAGAATCCCATACCAAATTAAGTTAAGGAATTATTAAATAAATATAGTGATGTCACTACTAGTGACCTGCCCACAAGCCTCCCTCCCTTAAGAGATATCAGTCATCAAATAGATCTAATACCTAGCTCCTCCTTACCAAATAAAGCACCTTATAATATGACCCCTACTCAAAATGCAGATATTGCAAGACAAGTCATTGAGTTTCTTGAAAAAGGACTGATTCAAAAGAGCCTTAGCCCATGTGTTGTCCCATCAGTCCTAGCACCCAAGAAAGATGGAAAGTGGAGGTTATGTACAGATAGTAGGGCCATAAACAAGGTCACCATAAGATATAGATTTTCCATTCCAAGAATGGAGGATTTGCTTGATCAATTGGGAAATGCATGTTACTTCACAAAATTTGATTTAAAAATCAGGATATCACCAAATCAGAATAAAGCCAGGGGATGAATGGAAGACTGCATTTAAAATAATTTCAAAGGCCTTTTTAAATGGCTTGTCATGCCTTTTGGGTTAAGCGATTCCCCAAGCACATTCATGAGGCTCATGAATGATATTTTCATTGATTTTATTGGAAACTTTGTTATAATCTATCTAGATGACATATTGATTTGCAGTCATAGAAGAGACGAACATCTTGAACATGTAGAACAAGTTTTGAGGAGACTTCATCAACAGAAGTTAGTGATTAACTTGGAGAAGTGCATGTTTATGAAGAAGGAACTTGTGTTCCTAGGGTTTGTCATCTCCCAAGTCACCCTAAAAATGGACCCTGAAAAGGTTGAAGCAATTGTCAACTGGCCTCCACCAAAGAACCAAGGTGATGTTAGAAGCTTACATGATCTTTCCACTTTTTATATAAAATTTATTAAAAATTTCAATCATGTGTGTGCACCTATGTTGGACACCATTAAAGGTGGTAAAAAGATTAAGTTTGTATGGACTAAAGAGGCTAGTGATTCTTTCCAATACCTCAAGAATAGGGTATCCCAATATCACATCCTAACCCTACCTGATTTCAACAAAGTGTTTTTTGTGGAGACAGATGCAAGTAATTTGGCAATAGGTGATGTCCTCAGCCAAGAAGTTAAGGTTGTGGCATTCTTTTCTAAAAAAATAAATGATGCAAAGAAAAAGTACTCTTCTTATGATTTAGAGTTATATGCCATGGTCCAAGCACTTAAAAAATGGAGGCATTATTTTCTCCTAAAGGATTTTATAGTTTTCACTAATAACCATGCATTGAGTTTCTTCAATACTCAGGAAAAACTAGGGGTTAGACATATAAAATGGATGGAACAACTGTAGGTGTACACCTTCAATATAAAGTACAAAAAGTGACTAGACAAAAAGGTGGTTGATGCAGTTAGCAGAAGGGTTGGATTGATTGAATAAGTTCAACTTCAGAGTGTGGGCATTAACTCACTCAAACACCTATATCCAAGGTATCTAGACTTTGGAGAAGCCTTTGAGGTGTGCACAAATCTAACAGGCAGGTATCACACTGATTTTTGTGAATTTTTGATAAAAAATAATCTTTTGTTTAAAGGGGCTCAGGTATGTATCCCCAAGTGTTCCATGAGAATAAATATAATCAAAGAACAACATTGTGGTGGAATGGGAGGTCACTTTGGAATAGACAAGATAACAGAATTGGTAAAAAGAATTTATTTTTGGCCAAAATTGGGTAAGGATGTTAGAAAATTTGTTGAATCATGTTCCATTTGTCAGAAAGCTATAGAGGTATCCACTAACCAAGGCTTATACCAGCCTCTACCTATACCCACTAGACCTTGGGAGTCCATCTCCATGGATTTTGTAATGGGTTTAACAAGAACAAAACAAGGGTATGATAGCATTTTTGTCATTGTTGACATGTTTAGCAAAATGGTACATTTTATTCCTTGCAAAAGCACAAATAATGCCTCACACATAGCACATCTCTTCTTCAAATAAGTAGTTATAATTCATGGATTACCTTAGACAATAATTTCAGACAGAGATGTTAAATTTCAAGGACATTTTGGAGGATTCTTTTCAAAAATCTTGGCACAAATCTGACCTATAGCTCTGTCTATCACCCACAAATAGATGGGAAAATAGAGATGGTCAATAGGTCACTTGGAAATATTCTAAGGTGCCTCACAAAATAGTATACTCAAAGTTGGGATATGATACTTCCCCAAGCAGAATTTGCTTTTAATGACTCTTTAAACAAGTCCACGGGTAAAACACCTTTCCAAAGTGTCTATGGCTTACACCCCAAGGGTCCTCTAGACTTATTAGAGTTACCTTCAGATTGTAGAGTTAGTGCACAAGGTGAAGATCTAGCAAATATAATCACCAAAGTTCAGGTAGAAGGAAAAGACACATTGCAGCAGTCCGCCATGAAATACAAAGCATAGGAAGATAAGAAAAGGAGAGAGATTCATTTCCAGATTGGAGATAAGGTATGGGCATACCTAAGGAAGGAGAGACTACCTATGGAAAATACTCAAAGCTACACATGAATAAAGTTGGGCCATGCACCATTCTCAATAAGATGGGTGAAAATTCTTATGAAATCTCTCTTCCTCCTACCCTATTGATCTCTCCTATATTTAATGTTTCTGACCTCACCCCTTACAAATGTGTCTCAGATGTAACAAATGTACAGGATCCACAGGAAGAGGAAGATGTATACTATGTAAAAAATATTCCAAAAACAAAACCAGTGGAGTTGGAAACAATTCTTGAGTCCAATATGCTGAAGCAAACAAGGAAACATAAGTATAAGAAATACCTGGTCAAGAGGAAAGGACTCCCAAATATTGATTCTACCTAGATGACAGAGGAGCAAATCAAACAACATGGCATCACTCTTGACCAGTTAACCTCAAGTGGGAGCTTGAGTTCAAATCCTCATGGGGAGTATGGTGTAGGAGCACCCTAGACAAACTAATTTTTACTTTTGCATTCCTGGAATCCCTCAAGTCCATAGGACATGTTAGTCTTAGAGATTTCTTATTAGACACATCTTTGTAAGACCTAGTCCCAAGATTGGCATTTATAAGCCCTTAGTCAACTAGTGTCCCAAACCTTAGAATTAGGTAAATTTGTTATATTTTGATTTTTTTATATGTTTTGGTCCATAAGGGATGAGAACTTTTAGGTTGAGACCAAGTTTGGTCACCTAGAGTGCAAAATTGCAAAATATTGCAAAATTGTTAAAAAGTTGTCAAGTAACTTTTGTCAAACATTGTAAAACTCATTCCCAAATGGAAAATTAGTTTGAAAATGGGATGTAACCATTGGGGATACCTACATAAGCCCTTATAAGAGGGTGGTAGGCCAATCTAATGTAATTTTGGCATTCAAATCAATAAAATCAACCAATTTTCCTACAATTCTGAGAAACAGTCAATTTGTACAGACGGGTACAGAAGAATTGGAATGAAGGGTTAACATATTAAGGTATCCTAGTGAATTATATTTCATTTACAATTAGTCTCATGTTCTAATCTTCTATCCTACTAAAGTTATCACATTCTTACTCTCCCTTCCTGGTTTGTAGGCCCTAAATCAGGGTTTCTTAGAAAATTATGCATATTTCTTGTTTCCACCATGGGAATCTAATGGCCCTTGGTGGAAATCATGTTTTGATATTTATATTTAATATTATGCAGGTTGGGTTTGAAAAAATGCAGGGATATTGGTTTTCCATGATACCCTAGGTGTACATGTCCATGTGTACACCAACCAGCAAATTAGGACAGTCCACATAAATTTCCTTTCGGGATTCACCAAGACCTATAAATCAGTGTGGAAGACCCTTATGTATTCCCTCACATTCTCCAAGTATTGGTTTGAATATTTTTTGCAGGGAAATAGCACTTGTCGTGCAAATGCATACCTAATTAGGCCTAATTGCCTTATCAAAACTAAGTGTTTTCATGTCTTCCTTTCATTTCCATGTTTTGGTGCTTAAGTCTAATCCATTTGGGAATAAATGGTGTTTGAATCCCTTTTTTTTTTAGAGGGTTATGTGGTTTAAACTAAAACTAAGTCCAATTTCCTAACTAAAAAGGCTACAAGCAAGAAATTGGGTTTTCAAGGCAACTATGTTCAAAGGGTTGCACAAGTTGAATATGATCATTGAATCCTTGTCTTAGGGACCTAAATAGACCAAATCCTGGAGTGTAGGTCACCCATGGTTCTTGGAGTCACTTTATGGGTAATTTGAGTAATTCTAGCATGTGTGCCTAATAGCCAACTATTGGAAGTTGGGGTTGAAGACTTGTGTGAGCCTAGTGATTAGGTTCCCCTATTGGGAATAGGTTGTGATAGCCTAGAATCAATTCATTTTTTCACTTGTGATAAGTGTAGAGGCACTTTGCATATTGGGAACACCTAACTTGGTGGTGTACTTCTTGAGTTTGAAGATTTGAAGCATCTAATTGTCTCTTTTGGGACTTCTAGTTGCCCACTTTGCATCAAGGAATGAAGAATTATAGTCGTGGTAAATTATTTTTTTCATAATAGGAAGAATCGGTCAACAACAATGATCAATGATTTTTCCCTCACCAAAAATCCTCTGCCTCACTACTTCCACATGCACTACAATGGAGACTAATTTATGAAATGACAATGATCATTTTTTGGCTGATAATTTTGTCCCTTCAAAAATGCACATGATCCATGATTAAATATTTGATTTCTATTCAGATTCCATGTTTGTAGCTTTCTTAAAGTAGTTGTTATGTTTTAGAATGAGTCATATATTTCCAAGGAATGACATGTAGATAATAAAACTTTAATGACATTTATGATCATTGCTCTGAAAATTTTCCCTTAAAATATTGGATAGTCTTATGAGTAATGGGTAAGTCTCTTTGATGTTTTAATACCCTATTTCTCTGCTTATGTAGGTCTCATACTTTAATAGGTGTATGTGTGTGTGGAAGTACTTAACTAATCTATTTTGGTGGACTATCCATGATGACTCTATAATTTAGTATTTGACCATGTTACTGATGACTTATATTTGGTGGACATATTTATGTTGGTAGGTCTATTTCTTATGATTCTTATAGAACTCTATTCTATGCTGACATGTTACTATTATTACTACTATGTTGATTGTGATGTATTCTAATGTTGTATTGTGATGTTTTAACTTATGTTTTAGGTGATACCATTGAGGATGGACTAAGAGTACTAATGTTATTTGATTTCATTGGTTAGATAGGATCATTACATATATTTTTCAAATGATTATGATCTATGATTGTTATTTTTATTTAAATCATGCATTGCTATAGAATAACCCATGATTCATAAGATGTTATTGAAGATGACTTAGGATACTAATATAATTTATGTTATATTGAGTTGATCATTTTTATGATCTGTTTATGTGAAGATGGATGATTTTAAATTACTCATTCATTGAGATCCATATGATGTTATGATCTCCCCTTCACTTATTATTATGGGTTGATATATTATATGAGTATATGTATATATGTTATTGTTTGGTGCAGGTGACTTTTGCAGGTACCAGGCATGGACTCCACCTGGCTTAATAGGTCTGAGTGTACCTTAATAATCCTCAATGGTGGTTAAAAGGGAGATAGCACAAGGGCCCATTGATCATAGCCTTTCCATCATTTTTTTTAAGGCATGATCTCGATCTTGAGTCATCCTATCAGATTGTCATGTTGACAAATTTTGATTCACCTGATTCCTTACTTGTATTTTGGTTTGGTTTGAGGGTGAAGGTATTGTTGGATTTATGGTAATATGATGCATTCATTATGGATTTATTCATATTGGTTTATTTGTGCTTAAAGACATATCATTTTATTATTTATTTTATTTAATCATTATTTTTAATAAATTTATTATTTTTCCCTTCACGGTTTAGTCCTATCTTATATATTTGATTAATATTCTTGTTATATAAAGTATTGTGGGTTGTCCTATTATTTAGGAGATATGTGTGTGTGTGAATAATTGTATGTATCAAATGAATTTTTTTTTTTTGAGTGGAGATACATTATTATAAGCATAATGTAAGAATTATTAAATCAAGATCAAAGTATCCCCTCACCTTCATATCCATTACAAGGTTCCCCCATCCCTTCAAATCTTCCTCATGATCTTAAAATTCCTTCACTTCTATTTCCTAATTGTCCATGCCCCCCACAAGATCCTATCATTCCTCTTGTTCCACCTTAAGATATCATTATTTCTCCTAGTCCCCCTCATGATCCCAACACATTTGTGCAAGTTGTACAAAAAGCTTTTACATGTCAAACACGTTCCTCCAAGTTCTTCCATTATAATCCATTTTATGATCCTATTATTTATTCCATACCATATCCACCTCAAAATGGACTCATTTCTTATTTCCAAAGAAACAAGTATCCCACTAGTCAAAAACATTATCATGTCAAAGGGTTAAGTCTCCTTTAACAAGGTATATTAGAATCCTTCCATATCAAATAAAATCTGGATGTTCATGGCCCTAGTTACATAGCTCATTCTTAAGTAAATCAACATCCAAACATACAACTTCCTCTTCATCCTTCCATCCATCTTAGGTCCATATATTCCTCCATCCACTAGCTCACAATCCACTTTTCCTTTCCTAAATCAAGTTCAAAAAAGGCATACATCTTGGAGAACCTTCCACCCATTCAAAATACCTCCATATGTTTCTTACCCATCCATCAATTTTGGTCCCCTTCCAATAAATTTGGATACCAAACATAAATCCAAAAGTCCAAAAATTCAATTGCATTCAAGGTTCAACATGTCCAGTCTAATCAACATGTAAAAATTAAAAAAAACTTATTCAAAGGAAGAAAAAAAAAAAAATATCCAAAAGGCCACAAAGGCCATTGAGAAAAATAAAAGTCAAAATTTATATGGATTCCAAGGAACCACAAAATCATAAAAATTCAAAATCTATGTGGATTCCCAAGCATCTCCTTGAAGCACACTGTGTTGGAAATATATTGAGGCTAGGTGACTTAGAGTGGGGGGGCGTGAATCAGGAACCAATAATAATTATTCTCTTTATCCTTTATTAGATTGTCTAATCTAATTTCATACATGGAACAAAAAAACAATAAACATCCACAACACTTGACACAATATTTGGTTACCCAAAAACCTTCCAAATAGAAAGTAAAACTGGGGTGGGGATGGTACCCACAATATTTAGTACTACAGTAATAAATTTAGCCTGTTAAAGCTTACAATTGACCACTTCTGATGGCCTATCTTATTAGGAGAAATAAGGATTGTTAGGTCCACCTTGTGAAAGGATTTGTATAATACAATTAAGTATGCAACTCTGTTAAGAGATTTTAAAGGGACTGTTAAGTCCATTCGGTTAAAGGATTTTTCCGATACACCTATTAGGATGAACCAGTGGATGATCTTCTATGCAACTCCTATTTGCTAAATGAGATCCTTTAAGATAATACTGATCACCTAAATGTGATAGATGAGTCTCTATTGTTCCTTTTACTATTGTAGCCTTCTAAGCAATCTGCTATTTTATATTCACATGTATTTTCACTTCTTCTCTACTTCATTTGGATAAATAAAGTATCTTACATATATATATTATCCAAATAAATTACCTTAATAAGTCGGCTTCCATGGTATAAATTAATATCCAACAATAAGAACTAAGTCAACCCAATACTGATACTCAGGTCCAGTAGTCCACTCGGGTGATATACTGTCACTCGGGCAATATGCTGACACTCAGGTGATAGAGTGAATTGGCGATCTCTGGAACTCGGGCTACACTAGGTGCTCGGGTCACATTGATCACTTGGAGCTGGTATGCAACTTGGGTAACACTGGTGAATCAGGTGATACTATTTGCCACTATCTTCTCGGTCGACACTGTAACTTCTCGGGTGACACTTCAACTACTCGGGTTATACTTCAAGCTGCTGGCTTGGTCAACACTGTAATCATATAAGTGACTAAGTGTTTTGGCACTAATTGACAACATGTCTTTCTATAAGGTCTACAATCTCCCCCTTTGGCATTAGTGACAAAAATACTTATCATACCCAAAACTAATCAAACTGCTGATAAGTCAAAACTCCCCCTTACCAAGTGCTTGGGTACTTGCTCAGGTTTTGACTACTGCTCTGCGACTCAGTTGAAACTGAATCTATTTTTTATTTTCTAAAAATATTTTAGATTTTTTTCTATGTATATCTTCCTCTGCTTTGTACATGTATTTCCTTATATATATTTATATTTATATATATCCTATCTTTCTTCCTTGTCTATATACATATATTTCCTATCTTTCCCCCTTATTTTTGAGACAAATGCCAAAAAGCATAACTACAAGGTAATACCAAAATATGATAGGAAATCACAATGTACTTTCAAAATTTGAGACAAAGTTTTGTCCCAATTATCTTGCAACACCTTCAGGATGCGCAACTCAATCTGAATCTTTGCTTACAACTCCATCATAAGCTCTGCAACTGAAATTTTTTTATCATGGATGAGTGTCTTTGCATGAGAAATATGTTTTTACATGACATCCATGTGTGGAAAGAGCTAGCTCTATATAGTTGTAAGGGATTCCCTTGTTCTACCTTCTTCCCTTAGTAGCTCTGCCTGCAGATCAGTCGGATACTTGATCTTGACAAAATGTGCTAAGCTTGAACTTGGATTAGGTTCCAATTGACTTCAATTTCTAGAGAATCAAGGAATATGCCTTTGATATCTTCCAGTACTCTATTCATTTTCTTCTCAGCTTAGAGCTTCTGTTGTCTTGCTCTTTTCTTCCATATCTCACCAAGTTTATCCATTTGCTCGGCTGTCAGGTTAGAAAGATCCCAATTAGGAATTACAATGTCTTCCTCAAGATCAATTTCATCAGTGATTGTTTCTTTACCCTTAACCTTGCGATGAGGTGAAGGAATGATTTCTTTGCCTTTCCCATCATCATCTTTATCTATTCTATCCTCAGTGTTCTCCTCACTATTCAGTTGGAATAGGTCATTAACATTCTTTGCACCAACTGTAGAATCTGTATCAACTGTAGAAACACTCACAGTGACCTTCTGTGACTCGGTTTGGCTTGGCCCAGTAGTAGGTAGATCTTGATGCTCAGTTCCTACTTGACTTGATGTAGATTTTGTAGTCTTTTCCTTACTTGGAGATAACACACTCTAAATAGGTGATTGGGGCAAGGATTCCATCACTTCTACTGCTCTCTGTTCAACATTATATTCTTCAATGGTCTGAACCTTAGGTAACTCTTAATCTGTATCCTATATAGAAGGGCCTATATTCTATTTCTCTACCTTAACTTCTTCCTCAATTTCAAAAATTGTCTTCCATATCTTTTTTGCAGACTGAACAACATCCTCTATTTTCTTTCTCAAGATTTGAAAATTCCTAAACCTTGGAGTGTGATTACTCTCATACTTATTCATAGCATCTTTTGCCTCTTTACGTGTCATAGTAGGCATGCATTGCTTCAAGGTTTTCATTTCAATGTCCTTTTCAATATAAACTCCACTATGCCAGTGAATGGTGATTGCCTTGAGAAGGTCTTCAGTCATATGGCTTTTCAATTCAAATGGATCATACTTCCATCTTTCCCTTTTCTCTACTAATGTATCCTCAATCATCTTCTGCTCATCTTTAGTTCTGGAAGCATACTTCAATGATTTGAGAGATCCCATACCACTACCTCCTTTCAATTCTTCAATCTTTTACTCAAAGGTAGGTGGGGGCTTCTTCAATGTGATTGTATATTATTCTTCATCTTCCTTAGACAATCTCAGTCTTCTTCTGGATCTAGTGAAAGCAGGGGTAGAGGCCTTAGGTGTCTTCTTGGGGTCTAGCCTCTTATTCTAAGAAGGCTCTACTTCTACCTCTTCTTATTCTTTCTCAGATACATCATCTTCTATTTTATGTCATCCTCTTTACTTTCAGTGATTCAAGGAGGAGATTTAGAAGACTTACCATATTTCTTTCCAATCTGTTATTCCCTACATACTCATCCCTACATTTTGTTGGCAAAATGTTGGGTCCCCCTTTTTCGCTTTTTGGTTCTTCCTTGTTTCTTTTTGGTTCTTTTTTTTTCTCTGGCCTTTGCCTCCACTGGGCCATTATTGTTGCCTTTTGGTCTTCCTTTCTCCAGGGCCTAGTCCCAAAGTGTTTTGTTCCTTTGTACCAGTCAGATCCCGGACTCTGGGATTCTTTTCCATTACTTCCTCTTTAGTTAGAGGATGTGGTTGTGTGGAATCCCCGGGCCCGGAGTCTAGAGGTTTCCCTTTTCTCAAGACTTTCAGAAGGAAGTGGTGCATTTTAACCTAAGGGTATAAGTGGGATCTCACTTGTCATTTTTAAATTTACCATGAACAAATTTCTCTCAGAGAAATTAAGAGCGATCAAGAGTGAATTTGTGCTAAGTGTGATTTGCTTTGAGAGTTTAACGGTGAATTTGGTGTTTAAACTTGTGCATGCTTCTAGTTATCCTACAGGGTCTTTGGTGTGTTCATGGTTCTAGAAGCTATCTATTTGTAGAGAACCTCCTGTTCCCTTCCCTTTGTATTCCTGGTGTTTAAGGTAGGTCCCTCTGGTTCTTTATTCTCTTTTCTATTTTCTTTGTTCTTTTCATCTCTAGTTTTATTTTTGCTTTGTTTTCTTTCTGTCTTCTTGTCCTCGGCGTTGCCTCTCGTTGTTGGGATGGATTTGCAGGAAGGTTGTCCACCTTCCATGCACTGTATGTTTTGTACATTTGCAGATAGTATAAGTTTCTGGGTAAATTGGTTGTAGAATAATGTAAGTAGTTGTAAACTTCGGTAGATATGTAAAATAGTTGTAAATTCTTGTTAGTTGTTAGTAGTTCATAGGTTAGCTAGTCATCTTCTATAAATTTTTCATTCTTCAGCCTCCTATGTAAATAGGGTGTCCATAGTGTGTCTTTGTATATTGGTTTGTATATTCTGTCATGTTCGACCCACCCTGTGATGAGCTCACCACGCCCTGTTGCATCGTATACCCAAATTTGAGCTTGCTCACCTGGTTTCTACCTGGCTCGAACTCAACACCTTGCCTATTTGATTCATGGTCATTTTCTCTCTCCTCTATCATTTCATCATTCATGGTGGGATTAACTCCCCACATGCGGGCGTTCAAAACCATCCCATTTGGCATTCAATTCACCCATGATGAGACAATTGTTCATTTTAATGGCATTACTCTGTTATTATGTGACCACGTGACAGCCCATGTCAGTATAGTATGGTGACCTACCCTAGTCATGTCAGTAATAGTTAGTTTCTCCGAGCTCCAAGTGTTGCGAAGTCCCCGGGCCTTCATCCCATTTGTTTCACAAGCTAGAATCCCCGGGACCCCCGGTTGTCGATCAAATTCTAAGTAAGTTTTTGATTGTTGTATTTCTAGGATTTGATGATCTTCTTAAGGATAGGTGCAAAATGGTGGTGAACTCTCTGAATTCTGTGAAATTATTTTATATCTTATCACATGTATTAATATTTTTCCGGTCTTGCAGGTTGCAGACTACCTAGCAAACAATGTCTGAAGTAACAAATCCTCCCGGAAGTCTGGAACTTCCAACCACTTCCACCCGAGCGGCCNCGGTCTTGCAGGTTGCAGACTACCTAGCAAACAATGTCTAAAGTAACAAATCCTCCCGGAAGTCTGGAACTTCCAACCACTTCCACCCGAGCGGCCACCAAGACAAGGGCTGAGAAAATGATGGAGAAACTCCCATTAACATCCAAATACCTAAAGGATGGCATCCTTGTGGGATCCAAGGTAGATTTTAAACTTCAAAATATTACCGACACAAAGGTCTGATCATGGGCCGAACTACAAGTCCTTGTCCAGGTAATGTATCAACAACGATCTGTCGGGGATAACATGGCAAAGAATGCGGCTGACTTCAGAATCATCAAGGCCACCTATTTCCCCTACTCAGTGCATGCACCAGAGCTGATTCTCTCCCTAGAGAAGCACTACAACACACCCACCTGGGTGGTTTTTCAGGTTGCTTCCCTTCCATTGAATTACCCAACACCCATAGTAACTTTTGATGCTGCAACTTTTGCTTTGGGACTAGGGATCCCCCAATTTAAGAAGGCTACTATCATTTCCTGGGCCACATCCTTGCAAGATTTTGACAAAGTTCAATAGCTCACCCGACAACATCTCAATTCCCACCAGTTGAAGGCCCTAAGGAAGGACTATAGGAAAATGAAGTTGGAGATCCCCCATGGAGATTTCAAGGAATGTATACAAGAAGGGATCATCTTTCTATGCAGGATCTTCGGGGAACCCCATGCCAGGGAATTTTTGGCATAGATGTATTATTTTCTATACTGCATCACCACCCAGTAACACAACTTTGACTAGACAACTATTATTGCCAACCATGTGGATTTTTAGCTAAACAACATCAGTCAGACATCGAAGTTCCACATGACTTTGTATGTATTATAAACACTAGTACAACAAAGACCCACACTCTGGGGTTTTCTTACAATGGGCTTCCTTGGGACCGAGCCCACCCAGAGTGCACCTTGGGATTGTTTTCCCCAAATTCAATGGGAGGCTAGCTTCCCTAATTTTTGCTAGGTAAATGACACCTTCATTTACCACAACATTTTGGCACTTACTCAGGATTCTGGTTACCAGGTGTCCAAGGAAGAAATGACCTTGGTGAGTTCATACGGCTATTACTTCATTCAATTTCAGAAGCATTCTTATATTCAAGTGACCAGGTTTTTTGGAAAGCCCTACCTACTCCCCAAGCATTGTGTGGATAGGATTTTTTTGATGGAGTTTTGTAGGAAAATCCTAGAACTTCATGCATTTTATGGAGTTAAGAAAGTTACCTCCATCCCATTCCCTGTCATTTGTGGGAACTATTCTTACAGGCTATTAGTAGCCAAAGAGGTCGATAATGAGCTAAAGAGTCTGGGGTTGGCTGAGTTCTACCTAGAAAGGAATAATTTTGACCCACTCGGAAAGATAAAAATAGCCCTTCCCCGGGAATCCACACCCCACGAGCCTCACATGGAGGATTTTTTTTTAATAGATTTCCAAGATGATTTTTGACGTCTAGGGCCAGAAGTACGAGAGGATGACCAAAGGGCTGATGAAGAGCCTCGACCTTTGGACCTTTCCAAAGGATTTTTCAAATAGTGGACCCTTGGAGAAACCATCATACAAGTCATAAGGGATCGATAAGATGGATCTCCCTCTGGTGGATTGGGACACCCTGGATATTTTGACAATTGAAGACGTCACCCAGGGCATTGTGTAATGCAACCATGATTATTTTGCACAAATGTGCAATAAAAGCACCCACTAGGGTCTAATTTTGCGGGGGTCCACTTTGGCATCTGGAGTGGTTGGACCAAGTAAAGATAAGAGGAAAGCTAAAGAGAGCACCCCGGCCCAAGTTCCACCCCTAGCTCCACTCCCTATTCTGGAACAACTCCACACTCAGAGTGAGGCATCCTGATAGCTGATTGAAACAATGAGTGCCTAGATTTCTCTCGGCCTTCTAGTTACTCTGGTGGGATCCACCCTCCCCTCAAGGTCATCATCACTTGTAGCACTTATGAGCCAAGTAGTTAATATGGAGGATGAGAGTGCAGCTATTCTGGACATTGGGGTCCCGCTGTAGACAACAAGAAAAAATCCAAGGATAGATAATCCCCCATCAAGCACAGATGCAAGTCCCAAGATGCTAGATGTTCCCTAAGGGGAACTTATCCCTTCTTCTCCCAGGCCAGAGGATCTTTCAGCGGCCTCCCCTCCCCATGATGATTTTGAAGACCTCTTCCAGATGGAAGACTTGGTGAACTTGCAGGTTGATGTGGAGAGGGCGATGGAGGAAATCAATGCACAAGAAGAGGTAGCCCCAGGAAAAGAGTTCCAGGAGCAGGAGTAGGAGGAGGAACAAGAACAGGCACAAGAAAACCCACAATATTTGGAAGAAACACCAGTCCCTGGGACTGAGACAAAACCAAGGCAAACATAAGATGAGCAGCTAACAATGGTTGGGGAAACTAGACCCTTGAAAACAACTGTAACCCCAATCGTCACACTCTAGATGCCTCTGGTTACTCTTGGTGACCCATTACCCTAGAATGTGACATTTGGCAAGGTGGTCTTTGCGTCCCAACAATCTGATATAGGCTAGAGAATGTCCCGACAGAGAATGCCAAAATAGAACAACAACAGAAGGATGAGGGGGATAACCCTGGAAATATGGATACTAAGACTGTAAACACTGGAGAAGGGGATAATCCCAGAGATACAAATGTGAATGCTATCAAGGTCGAAGATATGGGAAATCCTAGGGAGCAAGAAAAGAAGTCCGAAGTGACTATGGATACTGGGGAAACACCACAGGGCCCCAAAGAAGACCCCAATGCCCAAGCCTTAGCAGCAAGACCACCCCAGCCACCACAATGGCTGATAGAATATTGGAAAAGAAAGGCCCAGGTGGCAGCAAGAGCCTCTCTCTGCCTATCCGAAATGATAGCCCAGAACCAAGAGGCTCACAAGCCCAAGAAGGCCCAGACCCTCCATACCCTTCGAACTAGTTCAGGAAGAAATACCATCACAGTGGTAGCAATGCCTCCCCTAGATGAAGAGGAAGTAGTAGTAGGATCTGAAAAATACACCATTATAGAAGTTCCTTTGGGGAGGAGAGACAAACAAGGAGAATTGAACTTCTTAAAAGTAGCGAGATGGGAAATTGAGGCCCGATACGACAAAGAGGCACAAAAGTTGAAGGAGGAAAAATAAAAGAATATAAATCTCCTTGGGCTTCTTGCAAAACTAACATAGCTATTGGATGTGATCCATCTGAAAGCCTCCACATCTAGAATACCGCTCCCGTAGGGTGACATTGACACTCTAAGGACCATGAAGAAGAAGGCACAAGCTGTGAAGGGGTGGGTCACTAAGAAAATCGCAGTCGTAAGGTAGGTCCTGGCAGTGACACTCCTAGACCTCTATTAGGATAATAACATCTTGGGCCAAGTGAATGATGTTGTCTCCCTATGGGAGGTAGAAGTGGAAAAATATGAAGAGTGGAGGTCTAAACTAGAGGAAATAATGAACTTCGGAGAGGAAGGCATCACAGAAACAGGTATTTTAGGAGAGGAACCTTTTGGGTTCCTCCGGGCCTAGCACTCCAAACTTGGTCTAAAAGTCGAGAAAAGAAAGAAACTGGTAGTGGCCCTTAAGGATAGAATCTCAGAAGTCCAAAATTCTTTAAATTCATATACGACATTTGTAACAAGGGTTTCACAATTCGATACCTTCACCACCGGGACATATTCTCTGGAGGATTTTGTATTGAGAAAATTTGATGAGTTGATGGAGTCACGGTACCAGTCCTCCAGGGATTTTGACGGAGGGAAAATGTCATGCCTAACCAAAATGATGCTTAGGGCCCACGACATAGTGAAGGTAGCTACATAATTCAAGGAGGGGGTCGGCGATGTTGATGAGGAATTTGGAGTTGTCACCGACCACTGGGACTACATCAAAGAGGTGGATGAGGAAGGAATCATCCATATTTTGGAGGTCTTTAAAAAGAACAAGGAATAATAAAATTCTCTGGTCTCTGTAGATTTTTTCTGACAAGGCAAAGTTTTATAGATTCATTATTCTTTGAGCGTAAGCTCTTAGACTCTGGAATTCTGGGTCCAAAGTTTTGTATTCATTCACAGTGATCTACGTCAGGGTTCCCCAGAGCCGACCGATCACTATCAAACAGTTAATAAGGGGTCAGAATGTAGGTGATCCAGATAAGATATGTTAGGTGGATGAGATGTTTCTGACAGATGATTCCCCAGAGGTGTCGCTCCCACATTAACTACCTGGTGCACATCAAAGATAGAGAGCCACAATTTCCATTTATGAGGCATGTAGCCTAGGATACCGAGACAATTAGATTTCCTGGATAAGTACCTCGGCTCTCTTCTCTAGGATGATTCTTCTAGATTTATTTTCTTAACTTCTTCTTATGTCTTGTCAGACCTCTACACATCTTGAGGTGATTGTAAGTGGTGCAAGTAGTACCGGCCATAGATATGTATTATATTTAACAAGTGTACAATTAGATTAAGTTAAGTTTTAGGTCAAATTTGTGTATAAATAAGAAGTCCAATGCCATAACAAGGGTCAGAAAAATTGATGATTTTGCAGTCCAGCAGTAATAGAAGCATAGTATTTTTATTTTAGTTGTTCTTAGGAGCTCAATGCTCAGTTGTTCTTAGTAGCTTAGAATTCTCCCTTGGAGCCATGGATGTACTCGCCAGTGATGGTGGAACCATTTGAGTTAATGAAGAAGGAGGATCATCTTATGGCTTTATGTTATGTGTTGTTCTGATCTCTGAAGTAGCGATATCTTTTGTGTTGTATTTTTTCTCGTGTCCTTTGCTCTGGTATTCTGCATTTATTCAATGTTCTATCTCCCTTTTCTATTGAATGCATGTGAATCATTGGTTTTGTGTGTATTCGATATTTAGTTTGGTTTTCCAATATTGGAGCATTGTTGATGTTTGAACATATATTGCGCAAATATAAGTAGAAATATATCTTAACTCTGATCTATCTTTTGAAATTTATTTATTAATTCCAAATGCTTGCAAGAAACCCCATCCCTTTTGAAATCCCCAAGAATATGAGTAAAAACGAGATATCCCCTCAAAAAAAAGTCACTTGCCCAACTTAGCTCCTTCGCACCATCGAGACCTGACTACCAGGTGCTTGGAGGCTAGGAGAATTCATTCTCCTGTAAACCTTTTTAGGTGGATTTGGTCAACACCCTAGTACCCGATGACAACTTATCCTCTATTGGTAGAGCTGATAACAAAGTCCTGTCAATAGAAACTAGTGCTAGAAGGAGGGTATGAGCTTGTCTCCCTTGAAAGATTTGGATTTTACACCTCATGAGGGCTCCCCAAGAAGTAGTCTTAGGAACCAATCTTTTTGTGGGGTATGATCATTTTCACCATTACATTTTGAAACAACCCTTAGATCAACCCCAAATCCCAGAGAGTTTATAGAACTTAGACCTCCTGTCTGAAGAGTAGGACCCAATAAATGAGAGAGCCAACCAATTTTATCTGGGGATTCACTACACACCAGAATACCAAAATTCCTCAAATAATCCCAGGGACTAACATCCAACCTAGCCAAAACCAAATAGTCCCAATGGCTACATACTTTGGTAATATTGGGTCCCCAATGGGGCAGTTCCCTGGTGCTACAAACGATCTTCCTCTGCATCTAGAGAAGATCTACCCCAAGTATGAGCATCTAGGCCCCCGAACTGCAAAAGAACACCTTCAGGCCTATAAAGATGTCATGAACAGACACTCAATATAGCATCAAGACATTGTAACCCAGATTTTTCCTCTGTCCTTAGGACAAAATGAGTTGAACTAGTACCTAAAATTTCCTGCCAACTCCATCAATAGTTGGCAGGATATGGAAGACACCTTTTTGGTAGCCTTCTGCATTCACGTGGACCCAACTTGGTCCCACATCTAGTTCATCTCCATCTAGAAGGAACTGAATGATCCCCTCGCTACATTCAACCATCAGTTCCAACGTGCCTTAAAGCGGTGCACGGGCCCTTTCATCCCATCCACTGATGTAACCATCCAGACATACCTGAATGCCATGGACCCCATTATTGCTACTCTCCTCTGGAGAACTACTGCCGCTAATGATTGGGATACT